>BDMV01000001.1:63800563-63832422 GCA_008326285.1 Oryza officinalis
TGGAATTGATTAAAGACTATGATCTGGGAATCCACTACCATCCCGGTAAAGCTAATGTCGTGGCAGATGCTTTAAGCCGGAAGAGCTACTGTAACTCCACCAGTATGGAAGAGATGAGCAGCCAGTTGCAGCGAGACTTCGAACGGCTGAACCTCGGTATTGTTGAACATGGGTTCTCGTCCGCTCTAGAAGCACGACCAACGCTCGTGGAGCAGGTCCGAGCAGCTCAAGCTAAAGATCCGGAGATAGCAGAGCTCAAGAAAAACATGAGGGTTGGAAAGGCCCGAGATTTCTCCGAAGATGAGCATGGCACGATATGGATGGGAGAAAGACTGTGCGTCCCGGAAGACAAAGAGTTAAAGGAGTTAATACTCACGGAAGCCCATCAAACTCAGTATTCAATTCACCCTGGCAGTACCAAGATGTACCAAGACTTTAAAGAGAAGTTTTGGTGGGTTAGTATGAGAAGAGAAATAGCTGAATTCGTCGCACTCTGTGACGTGTGCCAGCGAGTCAAGGCAGAGCATCAAAGGCCTGCAGGACAGTTACAGCCTCTCCAAATTCCGGAATGGAAATGGGAAGAAATTGGAATGGATTTCATCACAGGTTTGCCGAGAACGTCATCTGGACATGATTCTTTCTGGGTCATCGTGGATCGACTCACGAAAGTGGCTCATTTCATTCCTGTGCATACTACCTACTCTGGAAAGAAGCTAGCAGAACTCTACCTCTCAAGAATCATGTGTTTACACGGAGTGCCTAAGAAGATCGTATCGGATCGAGGAAGCCAGTTCACCTCAAAGTTTTGGCAGAAATTACAAGAAGAATTGGGAACCCGTTTGAACTTTAGCACGGCTTACCATCCACAAACTGATGGCCAGACTGAGCGAGTGAACCAGATACTTCAGGATATGCTCAGAGCCTGTGCGCTTGATTTTGGAGGAGCATGGGACAAGAGTTTGCCATATGCTGAGTTCTCCTACAACAACAGTTATCAAGCTAGCTTGCAGATGGCACCATTTGAGGCCTTGTATGGCAGGAAGTGCCGTACCCCGCTCTTTTGGGATCAAACCGGAGAACGACAACTATTTGGGACTGAAGTCTTGAGTGATGCGGAAGAAAAGGTCAGAACTGTCAGAGAAAGGTTGAGAATTGCGCAGTCTCGACAGAAAAGCTATGCCGACAATCGTCGAAGGGAGTTAACTTTCGAAACAGGGGACTACGTGTACCTTCGTGTCACACCGCTTCGAGGAGTACACCGTTTTCAAACTAAAGGCAAATTGGCACCACGCTTTGTGGGACCATACAAGATCTGCGAGCGTCGAGGAGAAGTCGCTTACCAGCTTGAGCTTCCACCCAACATGGCCGGTATTCACGATGTGTTTCAGGTCTCGCAATTGAAGAAATGCTTGAGAGTACCGGAAGAGCAGGCCAGTCCTGATCAAATTGAGATTCAAGAGGACTTGACTTATGTGGAGAAGCCGATTCATATTCTCGAAACCAGCGAGAGGAGGACCAGAAACAAGGTTACCAGGTTCTGCAGAGTTCAGTGGAGCCATCATTCCGAGGAAGAAGCTACATGGGAAAGAGAGGATGAATTGAAGGCTGCCCATCCGCACCTCTTCGC
This sequence comes from Oryza officinalis, assembly GCA_008326285.1. NCBI lineage: Eukaryota > Viridiplantae > Streptophyta > Magnoliopsida > Poales > Poaceae > Oryza > Oryza officinalis. The sequence goes on from BDMV01000001.1 coordinate 63,802,191, forward strand.
CAGCACCTCCGAATCTCGGGGTCGAGATTCCGTTTAAGGGGGGTAGGTTTGTCACACCCTGAGGTTCTCCCAAATCGTAAAAATTAAATTTAATAATTTATCTGAGAAATTGTTGAATTAAATCTGGAGAAAAACCCAATTAAATAATGCATTAAAGAAGTGGAAATGGCAAGGTGGAATTTTTCTTGAGTTCCCCATGTCAAAATACATTAACAGGATTTTTAGTGGAATTTTCAGAGCCCTAAAAATAATTTTAACCAATTAAAAACCCTCAAGCGCAATAAATAAATCCCTGGGAAAATTCCTTTTCTTTTTCCTTTTCTTTTTCTTTTTCCTCTTCTCGGGCCGTCGGCCCATTTTCTCCCCTCGGCCCAAGCCGAGCGCCGCCCGCGCGCCGCTCTCCCTCCCCTCTCCCCGGCCCAGCCGGCCCAGCCGCCGCCGCTTCCCTCCTCGGCCCAAGGCCGCGCGCCCCCGCGCCCCGCCTTTCCCCGCCCGGGCCGGCCCAAGCCGCCCGGAAGTCCGCCGCGCCTCCCCGCGCCGCCGCCCGCTGACGCGTGGGCCCGCCGCGGCCGAGTCCGCCTCCGACACGGCCGGCCGCCGCGCGCCCGCGCCGCCGCGTTTCCCGGCGGGACTCCCGCCGCGCCGCCCCTATTTATTTCCCCCCCCCGAGGCCGCCGCCCCTCGTTTTCCCCGCGCCGCCGCCGCCCTAACCCTAGCCCGTGCGCCGCCGTCGCCGAAGCCGCGCCGCCGCCGTTTTCCGCCGTCGGTAAGCGCCGCCGCCGCCGCCCTTTTCCCCTCTCCGTCGCCGCCGTTCGCGCGCCGCTCCGCCGCTCGGTTGCCGCCCGCGCAGCCGTCGCGTCGCTCCGCCGCCGCCGCGAGCCGCTGCCTCCGCCGCCTCCCGTGCGCCGCCGCCGCGAGCCGCCGCCCGCCGCCGCCGCGCGCCGCCGCTCGGCCAAACCCTAACCCTAGCCGCCGCCGCGCGCCTCAGCCGTCGGATCGGCCACTCGGGCCGATCCCGGCCGCCCGCTCCCGCCCCGCGTGGCCGCCACGTGGGCGCCGCGTGGCTGCCGCGTCGGCGCCACGTGTGCGCCACGTGGTGCGCAGCCGCCGCCGCGGCTGACGTCAGCCCTAGCCGCTGACGTCAGCGATGACGTCAGCCCTAGCCGCTGACGTCAGCAGTGACGTCAGCCCTAAGGGTTTATTGCGCAATAATTAATTAAGGATTTTTCTGTTTTAGTAAAAACACAGATAACTTCAAAAATTCATAACTAATTCATCCGGACTCCGTTTTAGTCCGTTCAAGTCTCAGAAAATTCATAAAAATGCAGAGAATCCATTAAAAATAGTTTTGTTCTTTGTTTCAGTAGACTTATAGCATGTATTGTTGTTTGCTTTGTTTGTCGTGTAGATTCCGGTAATTCCGATTCTCCGGTTTACTTCGAAGTCGTTGCCGAAGTCGACCCAGCGCAAGAGCAAGGCAAGTCATACTTATTCATTTGATCATGTTGTACCTAAATTGCGAAACAGTCTTATTTTTCTCTAAATACTGCATTGTTTTATAATGTCATCTATGGGATAGTTTACCTATTGTACTCAGCCTTATATTGCATTACCTTATTCCTTTGATAGCTTGGGAAATAATTTGAATAGTTGCTAAATAGAACTTGCTTAGCCCTGCTTAGAAACATTAGCTCACAATTGGGTTTTTAAAGCTTCATTAATACTTAATGATGGTTATTTCATGTTGGCTCGCGATGGTTAATCGTGGGTGATTTAATTAAATGTTTCAACTAAAATATTGATTAATGGTGGGTTGTGAGCACATGGTTTTGATGGTCGTGCTCATGACAATTAAGGACCGGTTCGCGGGAAACCCTGGAAGAAGAACCGTGCGTACCACAAGCCAGCGTGGGCAACGGCTGGACTTGAAGTGTAGCTTTCCTCTAGCCGACGTACATTGGTTAGGGTGAGCGTGATGGAGTTTGGATGGGCCCGGCGAGGGTCTATGCGGCTACCGGATTCACCAAGGCTCGAGGGGGGGCTGCCCACTGCCTTTTGAGGAGTGGGGGCGAAACCCGAGGTGGTACGATTGGTTAGAGGGGGTTATGCGAAGGGTCCTGTCACAGCTCCTTTTCCGTGTACCGTGGTGGTATGTTGGCGCACAGTAATGTGTTGTAGGACTGTGTCTTGTGGGTACAGATGTACACCTCTGATCAGAGTAAAACTATTCGAATAGCCGTGCCCGCGGTTATGGGCGATCAACCAGATTCACCGTGATTAGTTGAACTCTTTAATAATTTGACTTAATGGAAATGGTTTAGTTCAGGTGGATGGTTGGGCCTGTCGCAACGTGGTGTAGCGTTGGACAGTGATGGTTTAATTATGACTAATTAATTCAACTGTTTTACTGTTTTCAACTATTGTTTTTAAATGCGTATTTTATGCAAAATAACCATTGCAGCTCTCCTTTGTTATTACTTGCATCATTATTTTCCTTTCCGGTATGACTTGTTGAGTACAGTGGGTAGTACTCAGTCTTGCTTTATTTTTCCCCACACCAGAGTTGGAGGTTGTTTCAGAGGAAGACTTTTCAGAAGAGTAGGCTTGTTGCTACCGTCGAGGAATGCCTGTGGTTTGGAGTCGCTACGTTGCGAGTGTTTAGTTTTTTTAGATTAGTTGTTTCCTTTTTCCGCTGCAGTTTTGTAAGAGATTTTTATTGTTTTGTAAGACGTGGATCTGTATGGCAACTTTGTCATTTGTGTACCCTGGCTGGTCCTGGACAGGGATTTTAATACACAATTTGCTTTGGAAATTCTGGTAGTGAATTTCTGGGCGTGACACCACGTGTGTGGGTTAGGTGAGCACAGCAGGGCTCACCTAACCGCATTTATAGCGGATCAGACGAGCGCGCCACGCCGCATTTAATGCGGCGCAACGCACGCTTATCCGGTCCGTGACCGGTCGCGGTGTGTGACCGGTCACAGACCGGTCAGGTCGCGGGTTAGGTGGTGACAGGCGGCCTGTGGCACGCCTCGCCCCGTCCCGTCAGAATGATGAGAGCCTCCTGGCTCTCGTCCCTAGTCGGAGCCGGCGTGCTAACTCCTGGAGTTGGTATGTCAGTCCCGGTCAGATCCATTCCAGACTTCAGCGCAAGCATGGCAAGGAAGTCGCTTGCCGTTTAATGAAGGTTGAAACGGGCGTCCACCGGGAGAGCTGGCGAGCGGGGCAGGAGGCGTGTACCGTGCCTGTCAGAGGTCACTTCCGGCTGTAGACTAGCCCTGATTGTAAAAAGAATGTTTTCTTTCTTAGGCAGCTGGAGGCCCATGTGGTGACCCCTTGCCAGATAAAAGGAGGCCCAGGCCTAGGAAAGAAAGGGGGGGACTCCGGCGAATACGCTCTGGAGACCGAACTCTCTTTGTATTGTTGGAGACCCTCAGATCCACCAGAACACAGGAGTAGGGTGTTACGCTTCTCAGCGGCCCGAACCTGCCTACGTCGCCCGCGTCTTATGCGTTTCCTCTCTCGCTGACGTTCCTCATATCGAGGGCGAAGAACCTCACTTAGCGCCCCCGGCCGAACCGACAAAGGGGGGCCCGCGCGGTCTCCCGGTGAGGAGCCCCTCGCTCCGTCAATTTTAATGAAAAATTGTAAAAATAGAAGCTGATCAGATAAAATCGCAAGTTTAATACCCTGTCGAACAACCGCAGTTCGACAGGTACCCCTGTCGAACTATGGTTGTTTGACAGGGTTGTTGGGCCACTTAAAAAATAAAAAAGTACATAAACAGTGTCATGACAGAGGCCTATCGAACTACCAATGTTCGATATGTCTCACATGAACAGTGCCAAACAGTGTCGTACAATGATTTTTTTCTTTTTTTTAAAAAAAATTTATCCCTTGTCGAACTACGGCTGTTCGATATGTATCCCTGTCGAACTTTGATTGTTTGATGGAGTGCTAAACTTGCAATTATCTATTAAAAAAGTATTATTTCTAAAAGAAATTCTAAAAATGAATGCAGTACACAACTTTAGGCTGAGTTCTTTTGTTCACGATTCAAACTCATAATCTCTTTCGTTTTTTCACGTGCACGCTTTTCAAACTGCTAAACGACGTGTTTTTTTAAGAAATATACTAAAGTTGCTCTAAAAAATCATATTAATTCATTTTAAAATTTTTTTTAGCTAAAACTTAATTAATCATGCATCATTTTGCATGTCGGAGAGGAGGGTTCCCAACCCCTTCTCCCGAACATAACCTTAGTCGCAACCCAAACAGAAGCACGGTAGATTTTACCATAACAGCGATCGAAACAGACATTTTTATCGAAAAAAAAAAGAAAGGCAATGAGCAATTTTTTGTCATTGCCAAAATGTATGGTAGGATTGGCCGAAGAATACTCCCCCATCTTATATTAAGTTTATTTTTAGATTCTTTCATTTGTCCCAAAATAAATTTATTTATAAAGTAATCATTGCATCAGATTTTATGAAAATAAAAAATAATTATATTAAAAGGAAATAAAGTGAGAAATAGTTACGCTAGGATTTGATAAAGTAAGTTATTTTAGTTTTTTTATTGGTATATGTGAGATGAATGAAAAATAAATTTATTTTGAGAAAGAGATAGTATCAAACAAACATCTAGTATTAGTATATCATTAGCAGCAGCATGGATGTATATTAGCAGTACTATATCTTTCCCATTATTGGGCCATGGATATAATATTCCAGATAAGATCTCCGTCTCACTAAGCTGTGATTCTGCAGCATATTTTTCTGATATCTGCCTAATTTCAAGTCAACTGTTTCTGTCATCCCCATATAACCAGAAAACTTGCTGCTCCATTATCTTTCTCGCAGGTCAGCTTTCCAGCCTGCCAGTTAATCTGATCATCCTGCCACGCTAAACAGATAATGCATTTTAATCCATCCGCATTGTATGCATGCTTGCTGATGCTAATGAAAATGGATGAGCGCATGTTCCGTTTCTGAAACCTCCACTGCCTCTCGTACTTAGGGTCAGCAATTTAGGCAGCATGCGATCGGTGCACCATTAAACTAATCGCACTTTTTCCTTGCATCCACGCAGGTAACTGAAGCAAAACAAAGCATTTTTACGTGCAGCGCCTTGTATCTTGTCTTATCGAGATAAGTTGTCTGACGTGTTTAGCTCATCTTATCTCGTCTGTCACTGTGAGGATATCTTTCGAGTGGTCAGAGGCAATAGCGATGGGATAGGATGCGAAGCATGACCTGAACTGATGAAGGCTGCGTTTTTGGTATATAGGTAGAATTAGCTACTTTTCTTTTCGTATTTTGTTAGTATTTTTTTTAAACTGCTAAACAATATGTTTTATAAAATTTTTTTTTATAAAACAGTTGCTTAAAAACCAATAAATTTAAGTTAATACTTAATTAATTATATATATTTTACGTGTGACTAATCAACCCAACCAGACTAAGAATGCAGCCTTCGAAGACGATCGAACACGGAATGAAAGCTGACAAAGAATAGTAGAATCAACGAGTTTACGTCCTCCATCTTCCATCTCAATTCCAAAATCCCTTATACTTTAAAATAAAAATATTAAGTTGATTTAAATCTAATTGCATAAGTTGATTTTAATTACAAACCTGAACAGCATACATTTGCTTCTGCTCGTTGGTTTGTCAGGAAGTAAAATTTAAAATTAAATTTCTCGTGAAAAAATGAATTGAATTTGGTGTTTTATCATACTCTACTTTTCCTTTATACCTTTTACTAAAAAAATATATGTGCGTAACAACAGGCGAAAACACTTTTCACGATTGATAAAAACTCTGTAAATTTAAACGATAAACTAAAACCAGACAAATAAAATAATAGCAAAACAAAGTCAGAAATTAGCATTGAATCGGGTTAAGTATGTTTCATGCGCCATCACATGAAGAATACCTGATGTACATCTTTCTATAGCCTCACAAACCGATCAGGTGACTATTCCAAAAATTGACATATGTGCTATGCCTCACGGATCAAAGATTGAAATTTTGATTATTCAATTAGTAAAAGTTTTTTTACTGTAGATAAAAAATATTTACAAAGTAACAAACTTATCACATATAAACCTTAAACAATGATAAATTCAAAAAGAGAATATTTATGAGGAGAGAAATTTGGAAGAGAAAAAAAGAAAAAAAGAGAAAGGAGGGGAAAAGAGAGGAGATTGGAAGAAAAGAGTGAGGACCAGGATTATCAAAAGAAAAAAAAAGAGAAAAAAAGACGTCGATCGAGGGAGGGGCGTGTGCCACGCCGAGTGAAGGCACACGGGATAGGGCGATGGGGGTGTGGACTGGTAGAAGAAAGGGTTGGGCTGAGATAGAAATATATAATAGTTATTCTAGACTTACGTCGAATTGGGTACAGACGACATGTAACAAACTCAAATACGGATAATGTATCAAAATTCGAAGAAAAACATTTTTAATTTTTTATAATAGTAAAGATATAGATAAAAACGTCAATAACATCACGTATAAAAGCTTAAACTATAATTTTTTTATTGCTTCGTTTATCCTTTTGACGTCAAACGTGCTTCTTTTTTCGTACGTGGTTAGTAGTAGTAGTACAGGAGTTCACCCTTTATGGGCCCCACGCAAACAGCCAAAACTTGGTTCACGAGATTTCGCGACGTCGTGTGCGTCCGGTTCGTCGCTTTCGCCGTCTCGGCCGGATCCCACCCGCCCGCATTATCGTCCAGATACGACACCCCCCGTCATCCTTCCCATACGCTGGGCCCAGGTTCACTTCCCTTTCCACGTCCTACCCGCACGTATCGCGAAGCGCAAATCGACGGCTGCAAAACCGCCACGTCGCATACATGGGCCATATAAGCCACACCCCCTCACCATCTTCTTCGGTTCTTCCTCCTCTGCCTCCGCCGTGCTGGTGAGTGAGGCGCCAGCGGCGAGCAGCTCCGGCGATCTGCGGCGAGCCGGCCGGGGAGAGGGGAGGGGCGATCTGAGAGCACAGCGAGCCGATGGCGGAGGTGGCGGTTGATGTGGCGCCGGCGGCGGCGAACGGGGCGGCGTGCTGCGGTGGCGCGACGGGGCCAGGGTACGCGACGCCGCTGGAGGCCATGGAGAAGGGCCCGCGGGAGAAGCTCCTCTACGTCACCTGCGTCTATAATGGTAAGCAAGTATTTCTACCCAACACAATGAACATATCCCACTAGCTACATGGAGCGATGGAGACGACTGTGATTTCTGCGTTACTGGTTAAATTCACCCACAGATCTTGGGGGATTAATTAAGGATTAATTAGCTAATAGTAGAGTATAATACGAGCTCAAGAACTGACAACCGAAATCGCCTGGATTGGATGGACGCAGCGCTTAGTTTAATCCTGAAATGGATTTCTTTAATACTGAGTGCTGAGGGGGTGAAAGAGACCCGTCGTCGTAAATTAGCACGAATTCGAGTCAGGATTCAGGAAGAAGTAATGTTTTACGCTGTACTAAACCTGCTTTAGATCTCCAGTTTTGTCGGAATCAGTTCAACAGCGTGTTTCCCATGGGCCATTTGAACCACTTTTAATTGTTTTGACGAAGATAAAGGATTAGAGTATGTGCACCTTAATTTGATTCCTGCCATCTTAGTGGATGAATAACCAAATTGATCAGATTTTTACCACAAAAACTTGGTCTCCATGGCAGAAGAAAACACCGTCTATCTGTCCTTGCTGTAGCTGAGGTTCACTTGGTTTCTTCTTTAAAGTTTCTGAACAAAAGAATAGATCAGAGTTTCTTGCAGGTGTTATGAATTGTGTTTTAATGGATTATGTATCAACATGAGCAGGTACTGGAATTAACAAGCCAGATTATCTGGGTACGGTGGACGTGGACCCCAATTCCCCTACATACTCCCAAGTGATCCATAGGCTCCCAGTCACCCATGTTGGCGATGAGCTGCATCACTCTGGATGGAACGCTTGCAGCTCTTGCCATGGTGACCCATCAGCTAGCCGTCGTTTCTTGATCCTGCCTTCATTGCTGTGAGTGTTAGTGTGGCTATATTTAGATGGATGGATGAATGCTCGTATCTGTTGATGTTGAACAGCGAACTGAATTTGTAATGTTGCTCCAATGTCTGTTGCAGGTCTGGCCGTGTGTATGTCGTTGACACACTGAAGGACCCAAGGGCGCCTGCCTTGCATAAGGTGGTTGAGGCTGAGGACATTGCTGAGAAGACAGGGCTTGGATTTCCTCATACATCTCATTGCCTTGCATCTGGGGAAATTATGATTTCTTGCCTCGGGGATAAGGAGGGAAATGCTTCAGGCAATGGCTTCCTCCTGCTGGATTCCGAGTTCAATGTCAAAGGACGGTGAGTTCTTTTTTCACAAGTCTGCATTTTGACATGGGAGCATAGCATATTAGTAACTATTAACTAAATTACAGCGGGTAATGTATCAACATAAAACCACCTCATCCATATTTTTACAACCTACCAAAATCAGCAGTACTGTTACATTACGAGCATAGAAGTTCATCAATTTAAGGACAAACTCCATCTTGTTCTTTGCATAATGCCCATTCTAGGGCATGTTCCATGAAATGGCAATTCATGTTACACATACTTGCTTGACTTTTGAAAGATAACCATAATATTTCCTTCCTTGCAGTTGGGAAAAGCCAGGTCACAGCCCCTTGTTTGGCTATGATTATTGGTACCAGCCTCGTCACAAGACGATGATTAGTTCATCATGGGGAGCACCTGCAGCTTTCAGGACTGGTTTTGATCTTCAGCATGTGCAGGATGGTCTCTATGGAAGGCATTTGCACGTGTATGACTGGCCTGGTGGTGAGCTCAAGCAGATGCTGGATTTAGGCAGTACAGGTCTTCTTCCACTTGAGGTGCGTATCAAATGTTAAAAATAAAAGGGATGTGTCAACATATCAAATAGACATATATCACTGTTTTTTCTGCTGTGCAGGTGAGGTTTTTACACGATCCATCAAAGGACACTGGGTATGTGGGCTGTGCTTTGACAAGCAACATGGTCAGATTTTTCAAGACTGCAGATGGATCATGGAGCCATGAGGTTTGTCCATAACTCCTTGCTAATATTCTTGCTATTTTCTTGTATAAAGCCCTATTTCTCCAACTTGTTTGACTGTTTACGCTCCTTATGCTTGCATATCAGGTTGCTATATCTATAAAACCATTGAAAGTGCACAACTGGATTCTGCCTGAAATGCCAGGACTGATAACTGATTTTGTTATTTCTCTCGACGATCGCTATCTCTACTTGGTCAATTGGCTTCATGGTGATATCAGGCAGTACAACATTGAGGACCCTGCGAAGCCTGTGTTGGCTGGACAAGTATGGGCAGGAGGCCTTCTTCAAAAGGGCAGTGAGGTTGTGTATGTAACTGAGGATGACAAAGAAGAGCAGTACAGTGTGCCCCAGGTCAAGGTAATTATATCTCATTCCTCTTGAAATTCTCAGTTCATAATATAATCCAGAATTATTGATTCTTGTAATTTTGGTAGTTGTTCAATCTGGTTTATTTGATAAGATATAAAGTACCAAACTGGACCTAAAAAAGTACCGAGCTACTATACTATATCCACCAGCCATCATGCTGTTAGTGACTCATTCAGAACACTTCATCTGCATTGCTGTTAGTGACTCATTCAGAACACTTCATCTGCATTGGAATTGTGTCTACTTGTTCTGAAGAACAAATTTTAGTCGCTTAAATATTACTCATGAACCTTCCTCTAACAGGGCCATCGACTTAGAGGTGGGCCACAGATGATTCAGCTGAGCCTGGATGGGAAGAGGATATATGTGACCAACTCTCTTTTCAGCAGATGGGATGAGCAGTTTTATGGCCACGATCTTGTCAAGAAGGGCTCCCACATGTTGCAGATCGACGTCGACACTGAGAAAGGAGGACTATCAATCAACCCCGACTTCTTTGTAGATTTTGGTACTGAGCCAGAGGGTCCCTCCTTGGCTCATGAGATGAGATACCCTGGTGGAGATTGCACCTCAGATATATGGATATAGAGATCTTGAAGGATTTGTATGCACTGAGGTGTTGATTCATCCTGTGTATTCACTGTAACTAAGATTGTATGCCTGCTGTGGTCTATATGTAATTTCGATGGTAAAAAGTCCCCATAATACCCAGAACATTCGCTCCATGGTTCATTTGATAACATTAGCTTAATAAAGAGATGTATCCAATGGTGCATTTTCTGCTAGTGTTTGGATTTTGAGCCATCTGCTTAAGATTCTCCAATAATTTGCTGTTGAAATGGCCCTGTAGCTTTTCAGTTACAAGAATCTGCATTAACCAACCACGCTGAACTGGGCATGTCAGTCTCAGAACTCAAAAGGCTTTGCTTTTGTCAAGATGAAACTGATGCCATATTGCCCACTCTCAGCAGGCCGATTTCGAGCTTGAATACTTTCTAACAAAAGAAAAAAGTAGCAAGGTAGTAGTTGATAAGGGACAAGTCAGGTTCTTCTCTTTTTTTTTTTTGTCGGGTCGACCAAAAGATTGGCCGACCAAATTTCATTAAGATTTAAGAAGTATAATTATAGTTACATGAGTATATTTTTGACATTAAACTGTCGAGTTGAGAGTACCAGGGCACCCTCAAAGAAAACATGTAAACCGGGAAAAAAGTAAAGAAAAAGGACTACTCCTCACAAGGTTGAAAATATCCTCACAAGTCAGGTTCTTCTTCACCGGGCACTATCGGTGATTGGACGTGTTAGAAGCTCTGTGAATGAAGTTGCATTCTGAAACTGGCGAGTCTGAAGTCTAAAACTCTGAACTCATGGACCCAGAATCTCACACGGGGTCGATCATTTCGACTCCCAATTCTACAGTGGCATTGTCTCCATCTTCGCTGGCGGCCGGCGAGGAGCGGACGGAGCGACCGCCGCATCGCCGATGGTAAAGGGACTAGCTATATATTCGATCCTATTTGGCCAAGTAGTCCATGTGTTGCACGCAGAAGCCTGAACAATTGGAGAATGCATAAATGAGCAAACATGTTTGACCATACTGTTTCATCAAGTCAAACATGTTGAGTAGAAGAGTTGATAGGTGTTCTCTTCACAGTCACAGATCTCTCAGTTTGCAGTTGAGTAGAAGAGTTGATCAAACCGATAGGCTAGATGAACCTGTGTTCTTGGACTCTAAAAGCTAGGTGAGGAGATATCCATGGAATTAAATCAATTAATGGTACAATGCTGGATTACACAGTGTTATAAAACCAACCTCAAAATTATGTGTTTAGTCGAGAACCTTTGCGAGAAAAAACCATAGGCGCCAACAGACAATGATCACTATTGAGAAGTTGATTATAAATGTGAAAGAATAACAATGGGAACGTTATCCCTTTTCCTACGGCTTACAAAAATATATATAGGAGATAAAAGGAAATACTCTTCATAAGAAAAGACATAAGTTCTATTAGGAAACTAATCCGATATATTATAGACTTAAATTCGGATCACATATTTAACAATCTTCACCTTAAGACGAATTTTCTCTTGTAGCATAAAAATCAAGAAATACTTCATGTAGGTAAAATCATCACGCGTTAAATAGTCTCTAGGACTATACTGTAACACCAACCAAGTTTGAGCAAAGCTCAAACTTAGTAGTAGGAATTGATTTTGTGTTGACGCCAAATCCGTACCGCCGATGTGGATCCGGCGCGCGGACATACGAAGGCCTGGGAGATCTGCTTAGCTCCAGTGCAGGTCCTAAAATTGATGAAGCGCGGGCGTGCCAGTCAGTTTGATCCTGTCACTGACAAGATATGCAAAACAGCAGAATAAAAGGTCTATCGACCGATAGGCCGATAGGGCAAAAACGTATCGACCAATAGGCCGATAGCCAAAACAACCGATCGGCCGGTAGGCCGATGGTACAGTCCCCAGCCGATGCCGATGCCAGCCGATGTAGTTGAGGTTTTAATCCAGCGGCTGTGTACTGAGCAAACATCTATATAGAAACGATCGGCTGACGATAACATGATAATATAGCAATATAGCATAAACCAATCATACGATAAAATAAATATTGATCTGAAGATTGAAGCACACATCGGCCAGAGGTCTGATGGCATAAACTCTCAATAGGCAGATAAACAATAAATACTCTGTTGCCATCGGCCAAATCCAATCTATCTGTAAAACTCTTGGGCCGATGCAACGTCCAGATAACTCACTGGCTGAAACCCCGATGAAACCCTTATTGGCAGTCAATAAGTAGGCTAGAGATTACGGTTCTAATCACGACTTAGTAGGTCAAACCGAACTGATGCAGCACTAAGTATGAAAAGAAACGCAAGACCTAGACAATCAAGCCCTTGACTGATTTTCAGAGTGGTGGATACCTTAGCCAATCTAATCTAGCAAGACAATTTAGTCGATACCGGCATAAATCCTAAAACGAATCTCAGCCGATAAGACGAAATCGAGAAGCCGAACCAGATTGACTAAGATATATGATAGTAGGTGCTTACGTTGACGAGATCAGAACGTCGAAGCCCTAGCCCCGACAGCGCAGGCAGCCATAACGAGATTTACCCCTCGCGAGAAGGGCATGAACTCGCCGGAGAAGACGAAAAGTAAAAGTTGGCGATGCGCCGAAGTTGATTGATCGTGAGATGATATTACATGAACTACGGGCTTACATATTTATACCCATAGACTAACAAAAATCCTAACAGAATACGACTCAAACTTTCCTAAAGATAAGAAGGAAACTAACAAACTTATCCAAATTAAAAGATACAAGCCGCATCCTCCTCAAATTCGGTCTTCTCTGGATAAGATCTTCCTGAATCTAACAAGAATCCGACTGCTGTTGGTGGTTGGTTTAAAATAACCCCCATCGGCCGATGTAGAACTCTAGGCCGATACTAGCTTCGAGCCGATATGGATCCTGAGCTGATGGGGACTTCGGGGCTTACCAAAATCTGGTGTTATCAAAATGTGTTGACACATGCCCCCCAGTTTTGGAGTATGATAAGTCATGCTTCAAAATTATCATTGCCTTGATCGCCCCAAAACTGATTCTTCTCTTCTTCTTGACATCGGCTCTCATAAGCCGATACCGTCTGCACCAGATGAGCTAGGCTGTCAAACTCATAAAAGAAAAATCTGCCTTTGATAGTTTCTGACAATCCTTGGAATGCAAGTCCTACTAACTGCTCATCATTTAAATTCAAACCATAACATCGGCCACGGATATTACGAAACCTTTGAATATATTCCTCAGCCGATTCTCCTTCTTGCTGTTTAACTAAAATCAAGTCTGAAAGCTTCAACTCATCAATTCCAGCAAAGAAGTACTGGTGAAACTGCTTCTCAAGATCGGCCCAACCTCTGATTGAATTTGGTGGCAACGACATAAACCATGTGAAGGCCGATCCAGTCAAAGATAATGGAAAAAATCTAACCCTCAGAGCTTCTTCAGCCGATGCCTCCCCACACTGAGCTAAAAATCGGCTGATATGTTCCATTGTAGTCATATTACCTTGCCCTGAGAATTGGAAAAAGTCTGGAATCTTGTATCGGCCTGGAAGTGGAACTCTGTCAAACCACTCGGGATATGGCAGCCGATACACAGAAATTTGTCCCTTAGGTCTAATTCCAAACTGTTCCTCTATTACTTTTGCAATCAAATCGGCCCAATCTTCTTTAGACTGATATCTTTGAGCTTCTTCTGATCGATATTGTTGATGTGGATCTCCAGGCTGATGCTGATCTATTTGCCCCCCCAAGCCAATGTCGCTATTGCCGATGATGCTGAAATTGTTCGTCGATTTGCCCCCCCATTCTGATTTCTTAAGGCAATCACTCTGGGAACTATCTTCTCGATCAAACCATGTAATGTACTCACTAAAACTCCAGATCGATCAAACACAGTGCGACGAACGATTTCATCGACTGTCTTTTGAAGCGTCTCATCGTCTATCAGCTCTTCTTCTTCCTCTACCGGCTTGAGAGATTGTTCTTCCTTGGCCTTGACTTCTTGATCAGACATATTGTTGTGATCGTGGGTTCCACGCGTCGTGTAAAAATCTTCAATCCAAAACACGGTCCCACTGGGCATGCCAAAAATGTGTTGACGCCAAATCCGTACCGCCGATGTGGATCCGGCGCGCGGACACACGAAGGCCTGGGAGATCTGCTTAGCTCCAGTGCAGGTCCTAAAATTGATGAAGCGCGGGCGTGCCAGTCAGTTTGATCCTGCCACTGACAAGATATGCAAAACAGCAGAATAAAAGGTCTATCGGCCGATAGGCCGATAGGGCAAAAACGTATCGGCCAATAGGCCGATAGCCAAAACAACCGATCGGCCGGTAGGCCGATGGTACAGTCCCCAGCCGATGCCGATGCCAGCCGATGTAGTTGAGGTTTTAATCCATCGGCTGTGTACTAAGCAAACATCTATATAGAAACGATCGGCTGACGATAACATGATAATATAGCAATATAGCATAAACCAATCATACGATAAAATAAATATTGATCTGAAGATTGAAGCACACATCGGCCAGAGGTCCGATGGCATAAACTCTCAATAGGCAGATAAACAATAAATACTCTGTTGCCATCGGCCAAATCCAATCTATCTGTAAAACTCTTGGGCCGATGCAACGTCCAGATAACTCACCGGCTGAAACCCCGATGAAACCCTTATTGGCAGTCAACAAGTAGGCTAGAGATTACGGTTCTAATCACGACTTAGTAGGTCAAACCGAACTGATGCAGCACTAAGTATGAAAAGAAACGCAAGACCTAGACAATCAAGCCCTTGACTGATTTTCAGAGTGGTGGATACCTTAGCCAATCTAATCTAGCAAGGCAATTTAGTCGATACCGGCATAAATCCTAAAACGAATCTCAGCCGATAAGACGAAATCGAGAAGCCGAACCAGATTGACTAAGATATATGATAGTAGGTGCTTACGTTGACGAGATCAGAACATCGAAGCCCTAACCCCGACAGCGCAGGCAGCCATAACGAGATTTACCCCTCGCGAGAAGGGCATGAACTCGCCGGAGAAGACGAAAAGTAAAAGTTGGCGATGCGCCGAAGTTAATTGATCGTGAGATGATATTACATGAACTACGGGCTTACATATTTATACCCATAGACTAACAAAAATCCTAACATAATACGACTCAAACTTTCCTAAAGATAAGAAGGAAACTAACAAACTTATCCAAATTAAAAGATACAAGCCGCATCCTCCTCAAATTCGGTCTTCTCTGGATAAGATCTTCCCGAATCTAACAAGAATCCGACTGCTGTTGGTGGTTGGTTTAAAATAACCCCCATCGGCCGATGTATTACTCTAGGCCGATACTAGCTTCGAGCCGATATGGATCCTGAGCTGATGGGGACTTCGGGGCTTACCAAAATCTGGTGTTAACACTTTGTCATCATATCAGTTGGGTTATCATGAATACTTATTTTGCATATCTTGACATCACCTTCAGCAATCACACCTCGAATAAAATGATATTTCACATCAATGTTGACGGAGTGTTAGCTCCTCAACGGGGGACAGAGAAGGCCCCTCTTTGTGAGTTCGGCCGGGGGCGCAGGATGAAACTCCTTCCTCCCCTGATCGCACAAGGGAGAGAGAGAAGAAGAAACAGGGACACAAGCGTTTAGACAGGTTTTGGCCGCTGGGAAGCGTAACACCCTACTCCTGTGTGTGGTGGGTATGCGACTGAAAAATCAGGGAATACAAGTGTTTGCTCTCCCTTTCTCTCTTATCTATCTATTCTTCCTTTACCCTCTATTTAGGCCTGGGCCTCCTTTTATATGTCAAGAGGCTACCACATGGGCCAAAAGGCTGCCTAAGACGGAAGGAAAACATTCTTTTACATTTAATGGTCGTCTCGTTGCTTGACTCGGAAGCCACACGCACAGACGCTGCAGCAGGGCCTTCCTCCAGTCAGGCGGTTGACACGGGGGACTCCCGTGTCAAACTCCATTAAATGGATGAAGTCTTCCGTGTTCCGTTCGCATCGGAAAATAGAAGCCATCTGACCGGGGCTGGCATACCAACTCCGGCTGAGGGACGAGAGACAAAAAGCTCTCATCATTCTGATGGGATGGGGCAAGGCGTGCCGTGTGCCACCTGACGTGCGGGCAGCGCGCAGGCGCTCTACCGCCGTCTCATCCGTGATCTAGTTGGTCTATGACCGGTCAATCACCGTGACCGGTCGTAGACTGGCCACGCACGCGCCACGCACGCACCACGCCGCATTAAATGCGGCGTGGTGCGCTCGCCTAAGCCGCCATTAATGCGGTTAGGTGAGCTCTGGCCACGCTCACCTAACCTCGCACACGCGGCACTAGCGCAGAGGGGGTCGGGGCGACCCGACCCTCGGGGAAGGTCTGGGTGCGGCCCGACCCTTGGGAGGACTAGAGAGGGTAGCCGCCACGTCACCCTCGGGCCCGACTCCTGCAGGGGAAGCGCCACGTGGGTGCAGGGGGCCACCCAGCCCTCTAGTCTTGGTACCCCTGGGCCCGTATCACCGACAGTAGTCCCCGGCGTTATGCCTGGTCGGGCCTTCTCAAGGGGCGCCCAGGTTTGACGCCACTCCTCGGGTCTGGTGACACGCGGGCTCGGGTCCCTGGAGCAAAACCCCAACGGTCGCGATCCAGCGGTCGCGATTCCACGCGTAGCAAGGGGCCGCCAATCGGCAATAATGGGCAGTCACCTAGTAACTGCCACATTACTCGGGGCGACGCGCGGACCGGGGCACGTCGGTCCGTTTTGCCAGGGGACATAATGATGATGCTTTTCACGGTAACCATGCGCAATTAACACAGACGCAATCTGCCTTGCCTCGACCGCAACGGCCGCACGACTGGCGCATGCGCCGGGAGCGGGCAAGTGGGCCGAGTGGGGGAGTGGGCGCGAAAAACGAGGAGGCGAGTTAGTGGGCGCGGGAAACGAGGAGCCGAGCGCAGTGGGAGCAAGGGTATAAAGGGCGCCGAGGAAGGGATTCGCTTCCTTCCTCCCGCCACTTTTCCCCCGCCTCAGCCAACTGTGCCCTAGTTCTCTCGTCTTCCTTGCTCCCTTCTCGCCGCTCGCACTCGTTTTCGCGTTCCTCTTTCGCCGGCGACATGACGCGGAGCTCTGTGCCGCTGGACAGCAGTGTACTGCCGCCCTCTCGCATTATGAGCGAGAGGCAGGCCGGGCTGTCGTGCCGGTTCATGCCGGCGTCAACCGGTCGGGAGGTGGTCGTGCTGGGCGAGGGGCGCCTGGCGCCGCGCTACCCAGAGCGGTCGGTATTTTTCCCTTCTTTTGCCATGGCGGGGCTAATCCCGCCGTTCTCCACTTTCTTTAAGGATGTCCTGGAGTTCTACGGGCTCTAGATGGCGCACCTCATCCCCAACGCCGTGATGACGCTGGCCATCTTTGCACACTTGTGCGAGATGTTCATCGGGGTGCTGTTGGCGCAGAATTTCGACCCGTCCAGCAACCAAACGGGTTCCGCGTTACCACGGCGGCCTGGGAGATCTGCTTAGCTCCAGTGCAGGTCCAAATGGCTTGCCTAGTCGTAAGTAGAGCGTGCCAGTTGATTTGATCTGCAATCAACAAGAAACAAGCGAACCGAGTCAGAAAACAATGGCCGATCGGTCAACAGACCGATGACACATTATCATAGCCCAGCCGATAGGGCAAAGCTGTATCGGCTCACTTAGAAAATATGTAAAGCATGGATCTAATCTTATCGGCCTTCATTGACATGTAGGCTTCAACTAATAATATCGGCCGATAAGAATGACTAAGACAACTACACCAGCTAGTACTCTAGTGCAACCTTATATAAGCCAATCGGCCAGTATAAATACATCAACCAGAAAGAGATCTTAAGATTACTTCATGATCAACACATTTATACTCATCGATCCGCACATATAAGCGGCAAACATATGCAAGTAATATAAAGCAATTACATATGCTAGGTAAGACCGGCTAAAATCCCGGTACTATCCTTAATTACAACCGAAAACAGGCTTTGTGTTAGATCTCAAAACAGGACTAAGGTCGATAGCAACTCAGAGTGTGAATTGATACTTAACACAAAGAAAATCAGGCCGTCGATTGCTTTTGGGGATGACAGATGCATTGAATAATCTAGCCAAGCATGAGAATTAAACCATCGTCAGCAATAAACCCTAAAACGAGTAAACCGCTGGCAAGGCTTAATCGAGACACTCGTCAAAATTATCCAAGACATGATAATCGACGATCACATCATCGAGGCTTAACGTGTCTAAAGCGACACGCTAGCCCCGACGATGCAGATCATTGGGAACGAGTTCTTACCTCTGCTCGGAGGAAACAAGAACTCGCTGAAGAAGACCTCTTGCGAGGGTTGGCGATGCGCCGAAAGTAGATTGAACTGGTTTTTTGTGATTGATTCGAGAGAGTTTTCCTGTACAAACTATCGGGATATTTATACCCGAGGTTACAACAGAACCCTTGTAGGGCACGATCTTATCTACAACTAACAAACAAGTCTTTGCGGCAGACTCTAGCCACAGATTAGATCTAAACTACCTAATTTACAAGATACAATTGCCCAAAACCGAGCTTTATCTCTATTCGGCAACTTCCTTGAAGCTTACTTCGAGCCCAGACCAAGCCCACGTTGACACTGTCAACTCACAACCCGTATCGGCCCGTGACCAAACCAAATCCGTATCGGCCGATATGCCCTTTATAGCAACACTCCCCAAGTCCGATACAGTTACCGAGTCCGATACAAAGCTTGGTCCGATTCCAACTCAATCCTTCTTCTCTGCTTCGGTTTCCTCTTTCCTTCCAAGTCGATTACCAAAATCCGTCGTCAACACATGCCCCCCAATTCCGCTTCATTATATAATGTGGCGGAATTAGCTCCAGGGAACTCATCGACTCTTTGCTAGGTTTAACCTGAAAACCGCACAGATCCAGATTTGAATCCTCTCGCCGCCGATTCGACAAACCCCTCGTGTTCTTTAATTCCGACGACCCCTCGGCGTCTCGTCAACCCCGACCCCCTTCACAGCGACCCCTCCAACGACAACGATGGCCTCCGCCCCGTTCTACGCCTCCGAGATCCCTGCGGTAAGTCGATTCCTTCAAAACCCGCATTATTATCATTTCCGCCGATTTCCCCAAATTAGGTCTTTACTTTCTGCCCCCCTTAGGCCTTATATTTTCATCGTCGTTCTCACGTTTTAGGTCTTCAAGAACCAAATCCTGATTCCCACCGACGATAAGTCCCATCGCTTCCTCTTGGGCCCCATGGGCGACTGCGACCCAACCTGGCTCATCAACGCCGAAACAGACAGAATCCCTTTCAGACAAGCCAAACCCATCGTTTCGGCGTGGAAGCACACCTTCAGATCATGGCCATCAAAGCTCACTGGATATAGGACTTGGCACAAAAGGATCGCTGCCGTCAAACAAGTCCACTGGGATGAGATTGGAATCGGCCAATGCATAACTCTGTCCCTGGCCGATACCAAGAAAAATGAGCCATTAATGTCAGCTGCCAGCTACTTCTGGTCAAATACCTTGAACTCCTTTATATTCAAGCAAGGTCCGATGACCCCAACCCTTATAGATATCAAGGTACTCACAGGACTAGATATCAGCTCTGAGATCAACCCCTTCAGCCTCCTAGTAAACAGCAGTCACAAGTTGAAGACCAAGAAAATCGGAGGCTGGTCCGGATATATCTCTGAACACATGGAACAGGGATCAGTTTCAGAGCGAGAACACGTAGCTTTTCTGACGCTATGGTTGGAGAGATTTGTCTTCTGCGGATCGACCTGTGGCCCTACTACAAACTGTCAACACTTGGCTCAAGCTTTGGTCGACAAGAGACAAATCCCCTTGGGCCGATACCTTCTAGGAGCTGTATATCGGCTACTCCATGTCGCCACACAAGACCTGATGCTGAAACAGACTGTGGCTCATGGAGGACCATGGTGGTTCGTTCAACTCTGGCTAACCATATACACCAACACCATGGTTGATCGGCCACCTCTATCAGATTCCCGCTTTCCATCCAAATATGCCGATCACGAAGACCCGAGGGACAGAAGATGCATGTCGTACGGGGAAGCAGCCTCCATCTACCCCGGCGCAGATCAATCGGCCGATGATATGGCTGCATGGTTCATCCGCTTCTTCACCGGCCCTCCATCAGCCAGGATGGATATGTTTGTCTATACATCGGACCGAGACTTCGAGCTTCCAGACGACTTGCAACTGAGCTTAATAAATGACGACATGGAATCAAGGGAATTGTTCATGATCGGCCTCACTCCATGCCTGCTTCCAGTAGGTGTCTTTCAGGGAAGGAGCACCAGCTTGTCTTATGAATTTTACACCCCAATGACAGCTGCTAGACAATGCGGGCTCGGACAACTTCCCATCAGCTTGCATCTTCATAAGCTCCTAGAGAGCAGAGGCATAGTCCCATCGGCCCTGATCATGAACAAAGCAATGGAAGTCGAGCTCCCTCATCTCGGTGACTGCGATCGGCTGCATCTGAGTGCCTTCGTGCATATTAACTTCCAAACCTGGTGGCAAGAGTGGGCCGCTCACATCTTTCATCAATCGGCCAGGTTCTACGTGACAGAACTTATCCAAGGCATCAGCCCTCAAGTCCCGGACGAGCCGATTCCATCTGTGAGCAACAGCGGACGAAAGATCTTCTACGCTCAAGCCATAGCTCCATCGGGGTCGACTGTTTTAGAGTCTATCATCGGCCTTACTGCCCCAAAAGTGGCATCACTTCTCCAAGGTCCGGTGCTTAAAGAAAACCCCAAGAGGAAGGCACCGGCCAAAGGCAAATCGCAGAAAGTCAGCAAGAAAGCCAGAGCTGATGACCAAGCCGATGCTGAAGAGCTAGACCCCTCCTTAGAAGAATTCCTCGAAGAACAAGTGATGGAGGAGGAGATCGACGCAGCAGCGGTCGATGCAGACAAAGAAGAAAACCCATCGGTCGAAACCACCCAAGAGCCATCGGCCGAAGCTACGGAGATCCCACCGGCCGATGACCAAGATGACGCCCCGCAACCAAGAAGAACCAGACATGCAGTTCGCAAGGTCAATAAAATCCCTTCTCTGTGTTTACATAATCCCTTTGTACTGTCATATTTTAACCTCATATCCTTTTCAGGCTGCGGTGTCATCTGTATTGAAGGAAAGAACTCAATCGGCCCCTATGCCAAGATCCAAGAAAACAACTT
Organism: Oryza officinalis; assembly: GCA_008326285.1. Classification (NCBI taxonomy): domain Eukaryota; kingdom Viridiplantae; phylum Streptophyta; class Magnoliopsida; order Poales; family Poaceae; genus Oryza; species Oryza officinalis. The sequence goes on from BDMV01000001.1 coordinate 63,823,495, forward strand.
TACAACGACGCGAACGAGCCAAGGCACGATTGAGAACCCCTTCTCCTTCTCCACCGCCCTCTCCGACTGTCTCAGTAAGAATTGATTTTTTGCATTATTTCTTTTAATCTCATAGCCCTATTCACCAATTTCCTGCTTTTCAGCCTAGGGCTCCATCACCTTCACCACATCGGCCAGCCCCCTCGCCTGCTGTGTCGTCAAAGCAAAGGGAGGCCGATGCGATCACCACCAATGCTCCAACACAGGTAACCATGATCACTCTGATCCTCTTTCTGCCGATTCCTGACTAACAAGACTAACTTCAACCCATGTTGATACTTGCAGAACCTAGCCGACATGTTTTCCTTCGATATCGGCCAGTTCCTTGATGATGAGGATAAGGAAATACCCAGCGCCGCCAAGGCACCAATCTCCGACGATCTGAAGAACCGGCTGACTGACATTGGGAATCGGCTAGAAGCCTTGCTGGAGTGCTTGGTAGAAGACTGCTCCTCCATCAGAGTCAGGGTACAAGAAATCCAAGACGAACTGCCCGAAGACCTGATGGAAATCCTTACACCGGCCATCTTCCTGGAACAGTACCGTCTTGTGATCTCTGCTTGATAGCTTCGATGCATATCGGCCTTAAATCTCCAGGAGCTTGCTTAAAAGGCCGATAGCCTGTTTGATTGGTAGACCGATGTTCTACATCGATCGGCTTAATCCGGCATCTCATGTATTCCCATGCAAAACAATCTCTGAATTCTTTCAAAAGATTTATCAAATTATTCTTATATATCCTTGGCAAGTTAGTGCCTTACATACGTCGGCCTAGGCCTATCACCTATTCCTATATCAATTCTTCCAATTCATCGGCCGACGTAAAGCCTTGTCCTAACTTTCCGATCTAACTCATCCACCGCAGTCATCTGTATAGGGCTATTTATCAGCGGCTGGTGGTGGACACTTTCGTAAAGCAACCGCTGTGTCTTGATCTTCAATCTCTCGATAGTCGCAGTCGAGTTACTTTGAGGAAATCGGCTCCCAACTCGCCCGGACAAGGCAGTCGATTCCCTCCATCTCCCAAACTGCAGATCGGCATTGGCCACATGTCACTGACCATCGGCCTGCACGATCTCGGACTTGGTCCCCTTGCCACTGATGAGGCATTGATGCATTGTTGAAGGAACAGACAATTAGCATGGATCCAATCACGTCCCAACAACAGGCTTAGGAACCCTTTCCATCGAAGACAAGAAAGGTGGTAGGATATTGTCTTTTGCCCACGTGAGTCCACGTTCAGACCCCCTTTGCCTCAGATGCGTTGCCACCAAGTCCTTTAAACCATATTTGTCTTGATGAGATCCTCAGGTACTTTTCCAAGCTTCCTGAATGTGTTGGTTATGACCTCGCCGCCATCACAACATCTTCGTCATCGGCCGCCCGTTGATCGAACCTCTTGATGTATAACCGGCTGGGAGTGTCCTATAGCTGGCGTACTCGGGCGGCTTGTCGAATGGCTTGGTCTGGTGACAACTGTAGCCTAGCCGAAGATCGCTCTATCTCATCTTCGGCTACTGCCTCATCGGCCATCTGTTACGCTGTACTCCGCTGGCAACACGAAAACTATGTTAACAGAAGCCGATGCTATGCCTTTACCTTTTGCAGATGCAGGGGCTTCGTGACTGCGAGGTGCCCTCATTGGCGCATGAAACACAGAGATTACCACATGCAATTGTTTTTAGTCGTGCGATTGGCGGTTGCCCCTGTTGCTCCTGAACTTGACTCTTTCTCCCAGCCTCTGGTACGTGTTGGCGCAGAATTTCGACCCGTCCAGCAACCAAACGGGTTCCGCGTTACCACGGCGGCCTGGGAGATCTGCTTAGCTCCAGTGCAGGTCCAAATGGCTTGCCTAGTCGTAAGTAGAGCGTGCCAGTTGATTTGATCTGCAATCAACAAGAAACAAGCGAACCGAGTCAGAAAACAATGGCCGATCGGTCAACAGACCGATGACACATTGTCATAGCCCAGCCGATAGGGCAAAGCTGTATCGGCTCACTTAGAAAATATGTAAGACATGAATCTAATCTTATCGGCCTTCATTGACATGTAGGCTTCAACTAATAATATTGGCCGATAAGAATGACTAAGACAACTACACCAGCTAGTACTCTAGTGCAACCTTATATAAGCCAATCGGCCAGTATAAATACATCAACCAGAAAGAGATCTTAAGATTACTTCATGATCAACACATTTATACTCATCGATCCGCACATATAAGCGGCAAACATATGCAAGTAATATAAAGCAATTACATATGCTAGGTAAGACCGGCTAAAATCCCGGTACTATCCTTAATTACAACCGAAAACAGGCTTTGTGTTAGATCTCAAAACAGGACTAAGGTCGATAGCAACTCAGAGTTGAATTGAGACTTAACACAAAGAAAATCAGGCCGTCGATTGCTTTTGGGGATGACAGATGCATTGAATAATCTAGCCAAGCATGAGAATTAAACCATGTCGGCAATAAACCCTAAAACGAGTAAACCGCTGGCAAGGCTTAATCGAGACACTCGTCAAAATTATCCAAGACATGATAATCGACGATCACATCATCGAGGCTTAACGTGTCTAAAGCGACACGCTAGCCCCGACGATGCAGATCGTCGGGAACGAGTTCTTACCTCTGCTCGGAGGAAGCAAGAACTCGCTGAAGAAGACCTCTTGCGAGGGTTGGCGATGCGCCGAAAGTAGATTGAACTGGTTTTTTGTGATTGATTCGAGAGAGCTTTCCTGTACAAACTATCGGGATATTTATACCCGAGGTTACAACAGAACCCTTGTAGGGCACGATCTTATCTACAACTAACAAACAAGTCTTTGCGGCAGACTCTAGCCACAGATTAGATCTAAACTACCTAATTTACAAGATACAATTGCCCAAAACCGAGCTTTATCTCTATTCGGCAACTTCCTTGAAGCTTACTTCGAGCCCAGACCAAGCCCACGTTGACACTGTCAACTCACAACCCGTATCGGCCCGTGACCAAACCAAATCCGTATCGGCCGATATGCCCTTTATAGCAACACTCCCCAAGTCCGATACAGTTACCGAGTCCGATACAAAGCTTGGTCCGATTCCAACTCAATCCTTCTTCTCTGCTTCGGTTTCCTCTTTCCTTCCAGTCATTACCAAAATCCGTCGTCAACACATGCCCCCCAATTCCGCTTCATTATATAATGTGGCGGAATTAGCTCCAGGGAACTCATCGACTCTTTGCTAGGTTTAACCTGAAAACCGCACAGATCCAGATTCGAATCCTCTCGCCGCCGATTCGACAAACCCCTCGTGTTCTTTAATTCCGGCGACCCCTCGGCGTCTCGTCAACTTCGACCCCCTTCACAGCGACCCCTCCAACGACAACGATGGCCTCCGCCCCGTTCTACGCCTCCGAGATCCCTGCGGTAAGTCGATTCCTTCAAAACCCGCATTATTATCATTTCCGCCGATTTCCCCAAATTAGGTCTTTACTTTCTGCCCCCCTTAGGCCTTATATTTTCATCGTCGTTCTCACGTTTTAGGTCTTCAAGAACCAAATCCTGATTCCCACCGACGATAAGTCCCATCGCTTCCTCTTGGGCCCCATGGGCGACTGCGACCCAACCTGGCTCATCAACGCCGAGACAGACAGAATCCCTTTCAGACAAGCCAAACCCACGTTTCGGCGTGGAAGCACACCTTCAGATCATGGCCATCAAAGCTTACTGGATATAGGACTTGGCACAAAAGGATCGCTGCCGTCAAACAAGTCCACTGGGATGAGATTGGAATCGGCCAATGCATAACTCTGTCCCTGGCCGATACCAAGAAAAATGAGCCATTAATGTCAGCTGCCAGCTACTTCTGGTCAAATACCTTGAACTCCTTTATGTTCAAGCCATAGACCAGCTGATAGGGAGGCACTTGGATTGCACCATGGCAAGCCATCCGATACGCCCAAAGGGAATCGGCCAGCGTTGTATGCCATTGTCTTGGCTGTTCGTCAATTTTCCTATTGATTAATTTGATCAAAGACTTGTTGGAAGCCTCTGCCTGCCCATTAGCCTGCGCGTAATAAGGAGAAGAATTGAGTAATCTGATGCCCATACTGTCAGCAAATTGGACGAACTCATCGGACACGAAGATCGATCCCTGATCTGTGGTTATCGTCTGAGGTAACCCAAACCGATATATGATATGCTCCTTGACGAACTGAATAGCATCTGTGGAATCAACCTTCTTGAGAGGAACGGCCTCAACCCACTTTGTGAAGTAATCTGTAGCCACTAATATATACTTGTGTCCCTTACTAGATGGTGGGTTAATCTGGCCGATCATATCTATTCCCCATCCTCGAAACGGCCACGGCTTTATGATTGGATGCATAGCCGATGCCGGTGCTCTCTGAATTGCTCCAAATTTCTGACAATCCTGACATCCTTTATAATACTTGAAGCAATCTTCTAGCATGGTTGGCCAAAAGTATCCGACGCGCTTCATCAGCCACTTCATTTTATGGGCCGATTGATGGGTGCCACAAATCCCTTCATGTACTTCGCCCATAACGGTCTTAGCCTCCTCAGGACCTAGGCATTTGAGTAGGACACCATCAACCGTCCGATAATATAGGTTATCGTCCAGTAAAACATAGTGTAACACTTTATATTTCATTCTGCGTGACGCCGATTGGGAAGGGTTTCTCAAATATTCAATGATATCAAACCTCCAATCATCGGCGTGCACGAGAGCAACCTGAATTGGAATGTCTTTAGCCATCGGCCTGTACCCCGATGCCCCCTGAGCTAAATCATTGGCTTCGAAATTCTGCTTCCTGGGTATGTGCCTCATCGTTACGATCCGGAAACTGTGTAACAACTCTGTGCACTCCTCATTATAGACTTGGAGAATATCATCTCTGCACTCATACTCCCCAGAAAGTTGATTAATTACTAGCTGTGAATCACCAATGATTTCCACGGCATCGGCCTCGACCTCTTGTAACAACTGCAAGCCTTTGAGCACCGCTTCATATTCTGCTTGATTGTTGGTATAATAAGGCTTGATAGTAAACGCGAACTCGAAACTTGCCCCCCGAGGGGAGATGATGACTAGGCCGATACCGCAACCGTGTCTGCAGACGGATCCATCGAAATATAACGTCCACGGTACAATATCTGCATATGCAACTGAGTCATCTCTATGTTGAACGACGAAATCGGCCAGGGCTTGTCCTTTGATCGCTTTGGCCGATTCATATCGAAGATCAAACTCTGTTAAAGCAAAGATCCACTTCCCAACTCGTCCTTTCAACACAGGGGCCGATAGCATGTATTTCATCACATCGGCCTTGCTCACCACTATGCATTCGTTGGAAAGCAGGTAATGCCTCAATTTAGTACATGAAAAATATAGACAAAGGCATAATTTCTCCACCGGCGTGTACCTTGTTTCCGCATCTAACATTCTCCTGCTGAGATAAAAAATAGCTCTTTCCTTGCCGTTAATGTCTTGAACCAGGACTGAGCCGATGGATTTCTCATCGGCTGACAAGTACAATTTGAATGGGATTCCTTTCTGTGGAGGGATTAAGACCGGCGGAGAAGTTAAATATTCTTTGATATCGTCTAGCGCTTTCTGTTGCTTGTCACCCCATATAAACTCTTCGTCGTCCTTTATCTTTAACAGCGGAGTGAATGGCTCTATACGGCCCGACAAATTTGATATAAAACGCCGGACGAAGTTGATCTTGCCAAGCAGAGACTGTAACTTGGTCTTGTTTTCTGGAGGCTTGATTTTCTTGATGGCATCGATGTTCTTCTGTGTGATTTCAATGCCCCTCTCATGGACCAAGAAACCCAAAAACTGACCGGCCGATACGCCGAAGGCACATTTATTAGGGTTCAACTTCAAACCATATTTCCTCGCCCTTTCTAGTACCTTGCGTAAGTCGGCCAAGTGCATATCATGTTCCCTTGACTTTACGACGACATCGTCTATATAGACTTCAATCAGAGAGCCGATAAGATCATGAAAAATATAGTTCATAGCCCTCTGATACGTAGCCCCAGCATTCTTCAAACCGAATGTCATGACGACCCATTCATATAGGCCGATTGCCCCTGGGCACCTGAAGGCTGTCTTGTGAATATCCTCTTTAGCCATAAAGATCTGATTGTAGCCCGCGTTGCCGTCCATGAAACTGATGATCTTATGCCCAGAAGCAGCGTCAACGAGCAAATCGGCCAACGGCATAGGGTACTCATCTTTGGGCGTCGCCTTATTTAGATCTCTGAAATCGATGCATGCCCTTAGCTTGCCGTTCTTTTTCAACACCGGAACTATGTTGGAGACCCATTCCGCGTATCGGCAGGGCCTGATAAAGTTGGCGTCGTAAAGTCTTGTGATCTCTGCTTTTATGGCTTCGTGCATATCGGCCTTAAACCTCCGAGGAGCTTGCTTAAAAGGCCGATAGCCTTGTTTGATTGGTAGCCGATGTTCTACGATCGATCGGCTTAATCCAGGCATCTCATGGTAGTCCCATGCAAAGCAATCTCTGAATTCTTTCAAAAGATCTATCAAATTATTCTTATATTCCTTTGGCAAATTAGTGCTTACATACGTCGGCCTAGGCCTATCACCTATCCCTATGTCAATTTCTTCCAACTCATCGGCCGACGTGAAACCTTGTCCTAACTTGCCGTCTAACTCATCCACCGCATCATCTGTGTAGAGGTCATTATCAACGGCGGATGGTGCATCTTCGCTAAAGTAACCGCTGGTCTTGATCTTCAATTGCCTCGATATCGCAATCGGTTACCTTGAGGAAATCGGCGTCCCAGACTCGCCCGGACAAGCAATCGATTCCCTCCATCTCCCAAACTGCGAGATCGGCATTGGCGACATGTACTGACCGATCGGCCTGCACGATCTCGACTTGGTCCCCTTGCCATTGCATGAGGCATTGGTGCATTGTTGAAGGGACACAGCAATTAGCATGGATCCAATCTCGTCCCAACAACAAGCTGTAGGAACCCTTTCCATCGAAGACGAAGAAGGTGGTGGGAATTGTTTTACTGCCCACGGTGAGTTCCACGTTCAGGACCCCCTTCGCCTCGGATGCGTTGCCACCGAAGTCTTTTAATACCATATTTGTCTTGATAAGATCCTCAGGTACTTTTCCAAGCTTCCTGAAGGTTGTGTATGGCATTAAATTGACTGCTGCGCCGCCATCGACCAGCATCTTTGTCATCGGCCGCCCGTTGATGAATCCTTTGATATACAACGGCCGAAGATGTCTATAGCTGGCGTCAACTGGCTTGTCGAAGGTGGCTTGGTCCGGTGACAACCGTAGTCTGGCTGAACTTTGTTCCTCATCAGCCATCGCTTCATCGGCCGCCTGCACACTGTATTCTGCCGGCAATATAAACACCATGTTGACCGGCGCCGATGCCATTTTCTTACCTTTTGGAGCTGAGCTGCCCTGAGCTGTATTGGAGGTGCCCTCATCGGCCCTGGCCACCGTGGACTTTATTCTCCATTCTTTTCTGGTCTTGGTTGGCCGATGGGGTGTTTCAGCTTGTTGTTCTTGGATTTGCTCTTTCCTCCTCAGCCTCTGAACCCGCCGTTTCTGCGTCTTGGTGAATACATCACTTGGGCACCATTGGGGGTTCTGGACTTGCTCCTCATCTTCACCGTGCTGATCTTGATGCATCGGCCCCAGCCTTTCATACACGGATTTCCGTTGCTTGGCCGGCCGATGCATTTGTCTGCTTGAGTTGCCCTGGTACGAATCTTCTGTACCACTGCATGCAGGGCATTCCTGGACAGATGGCAACCTCATCCCTTCATTCCAGCAGAAGCGAAAAAACTCGCACTCCCAGTGTGGGTCGTAGGAGTTGTCTTGATCGGCTTGGTCTTGAGCTTGTTCTTCCCGCCTCCGCTGATATTTTCTGATCAATCCCTCAGAGGTCTGACGAGGTCGCTTGCCAGTCCGATGACCACCGCCATCGGCCCTGTCCGCCCGCACCATGTTGACTGGGAACGGGTGGCCTTCAATCCTCATCGGCCGCTTGGCATCATCGATCTTAATTCTGCCTTGCTCAATGGCCGATTGAATTTGTTGCCGGAAGATCTTGCATTCATTCGTATGGTGTGAATAGGAATTGTGCCACTTGCAATATCTCCTCTTCTTGATGTCTTCGGCCGATGGCAATACGTGACCTACTGGCAACTGAATCTGTTTTTCTTGCAACAGCAGGTCAAATATCTTGTCAGCCTTGTTGATGTCGAAATCATATTCATCCTCTTTATCTCCTTTCTTGGCCCACTGGCAGGTTGTTGATTTCTTCATCCGGGCCCACTCGGCTAGGTCGACATCGGCGTCTTCATCGTCTTCATCGTCGGAGGCGTACTGATACACCGTGTTAACCCTTTTTGCGAACTTCTTCGCCTCCTGGAATCGCTGCTCGTGGGCCGATACTGTTGACGACGGATTTTGGTAATCGACTTGGAAAGGAAAGAGGAGACCGAAGCAGAGAAGAAGGATTAAGTTGGAGTCGGACCAAGCTTCGTATCGGACCCGGTAACCGTATCGGACTTGGGGAGTGTTGCTATAGAGGGCATATCGGCCGATACGGATTTGGTTGGGTCACGGGCCGATACGGGCTGTGAGTTGACAGTGTCAACGTGGGCTTGGTCTGGGCTCAAAGTAAGCTTCAAGGAAGTTGCCGAATAGAGATAAAGCTCGGTTTTGGGCAATTGTATCTTGTAAATTAGGTAGTTTAGATCTAATCTGTGGCTAGAGTCTGCCGCAAAGACTTGTTTGTTAGTTGTAGATAAGATCGTGCCCTACAAGGGTTCTGTTGTAATCTCGGGTATAAATATCCCGATAGTTTGTACATGTAA
>BDMV01000001.1:63832522-64001930 GCA_008326285.1 Oryza officinalis
TGTACAAACTATCGGGATATTTATACCCGAGGTTACAACAGAACCCTTGTAGGGCACGATCTTATCTACAACTAACAAACAAGTCTTTGCGGCAGACTCTAGCCACAGATTAGATCTAAACTACCTAATTTACAAGATACAATTGCCCAAAACCGAGCTTTATCTCTATTCGGCAACTTCCTTGAAGCTTACTTCGAGCCCAGACCAAGCCCACGTTGACACTGTCAACTCACAACCCGTATCGGCCCGTGACCAAACCAAATCCGTATCGGCCGATATGCCCTTTATAGCAACACTCCCCAAGTCCGATACAGTTACCGAGTCCGATACAAAGCTTGGTCCGATTCCAACTCAATCCTTCTTCTCTGCTTCGGTTTCCTCTTTCCTTCCAAGTCGATTACCAAAATCCGTCGTCAACAGGTGCGCCCATCCCTTCGGCTGTTCTGGTGGTTCTTCACCGTGTAGCCGGTGTCGCCGCCGACAGAGGTTGGTGGCTGTTATTTCCAGCCGCGCGGGTAGGTGGCGAACCGCTACATCCCCTGCGTCCTGTGCAAGAAGTGGGACGACTAGAAGAGCGACTGGTTCTACACCGTCCTTCCCGACGAAGCGCGCCTCCGACTCCCGAGTTGGCCGCCGGTGCAGGCGTCGAGCTGGCGGGCGACGGGGGAGCTGGGGGACGCCTACGACGTCGTCCTGGACCGCTTGGCCGGGTTGCGAACTCTGGGGCTCATGGGCGCCATGATGTTTGGCGACTACCTCTGCCGCCAGATCGCGCCGCTCCGGCGACGCGCCCGGGGCACTTGGGAGTACACCGGCCCTGAGGACCTCCTGAGGACCCACCAAGGCCGCAAGTGGGATTGGGACCCCGAGGACCTCAGGATGGTGGTCTAGCGGGTGCTAAACCTTAGCACCGTGGAGTCATCCCTTATCCTTCCGGGGATCCTCCCCCTCTGCAGCGACCCGGAGCGTGCCAACATCCTGGCCATTATGCAGACGGTTGGTGCCTCGGGGGACCGGGCCCACCGTGGCAGCGACAGCACAGGTGGCAGCCAAGGAGGAGGAGGAGAGCGACCTTCCCCTGGGGGGGCCACGTAGTGGGGCCCCGCGACGGGGGTTCGGGGGGCAGCCGCCCTACCGATGCCAAGGGGAAGAGGAAGCAAGGGGAAACCCCTCCTCCGTCTCCTCCCCATGGGGGCGGGGTGGAGCACGTCGGCAGCGGGCGCCCGGCGAGCACCGGGAGGCCGAGGAGCGCCTGTGGGAGGCCGAGGATGCTACCCGGGAGGCGGCCCGGGCGCGCCAAGCCGAGACGGCCGCTTGGGCGGGCGAGGCGGCCGCACAAGAGGCCAAGGCCGCACTTGCGCGTGAGGTCGAAGCGACAGCATGGGTGGCCGAGGCAACCGCAGGGGCCACCGGCGACGGCGGGGAGGGGGCGCTGTTGACGCCAAATCCGTACCGCCGATGTAGATCCGGCGCGCGGACACACGAAGGCCTGCGAGATCTGCTTAGCTCCAGTGCAGGTCCTAAAATTGATGAAGCACGGACGTGCCAGTCAGTTTGATCCTGCCACTGACAAGATATGCAAAATAGCAGAACAGAAGGTCTATCGGCCGATAGGGCAAAAACGTATCGGCCGATAGGCCGATTGCCAAAACAACCGATCAGCCGATGGGCTGATGGCACAGTCCCAGCCGGTGCCGGTACCAGCCGATGTAGTTAGAGTTTCTATCCATTGGCTGTGTACTAAGCAAACATCTATATAGAGGCGATCGGCTGACGATAACATGATAATATAGCAATGTGATATAGCATAATCCAAATATAAAATAAACATTGATCTAAAGATTAAAGTTCACATCGGCCAAAAGTCCGATGGCATAAACTCTCAATAAGTAGATAAACAATAAATACTCTGTTGTCATCGGCTTGATCCAATCTATATGTAAAACTCTTGGGCCGATGCAACGTCCAGATAACTCACCGGCTGAAACCCCGATGAAACCCTTATTGGCAGCCAACAAGCAGGCTAGAGATTACGGTTCTAATCACGACTTAGTAGGTCAAACCGAACTGATGCAGCACTAAGTATGAAAAGAAACGCAAGATCTAGACAATCAAGCCCTCGACTGATTTTCGAGGTGGTGGATACCTTAGCCAATCTAATCTAGCAAGGCGATTTAGTCGATACCAGCGTAAACCCTAAAGCGAATCTCAGTCGATAAGACTAAATCGAAAAGCCGAACCAGATTGACTAAGATATATGATAGTAGGTGCTTACGTTGACGAGATCAGAACGCAGAAGCCCTAGCCCCGACAGCGCAGGTAGCCATAACGAGACTTACCCCTCGTGGGAAGGGCATGAACTCGCCGAAGAACACGAAAGTAAAAAGGTTGGCGATGCGCCGAAGTTGATTGATCGTGAGATGATTTTACATGAACCTCGGGCTTACATATTTATACCCATAGGCTAACAAAAATCCTAATAGAATACGACTCAAACTTTCCTAAAGATAAAAGGAAACAGATAAAGTCCGTATTGGACACTAGCACACTTTCCTAAAGATAAAATAGAAACTAACAAACTCTTCCTAATTAATAGATACAAGCCGCATCCTCCTTGGATTCGATTTCTTCCGGATAAAATCCTCCCAAACCGAATCTAACAAGAATCCGACTACTAAAAATATGGATAACTCCTATCGGCCGCTTGCAGACCTCCGAAGCCGATACAGACTTTGAGGCCGATATGTACTCTGAGCCAATACACAAACGAGGCCGATGATGACTTTGGGGCTTACCAAATTCTGGCGTTAACAGGCGCGTCCGGGGCCCGACGACTTGGCGGATGCCGAGGAGGAGCAGGACCTAGGGGGAGGCCTCGAGGCCCGCATGCCGACCGACGAGCCAAGCCGAACTCCGTCACCGCGGGGGCGGCAGTCCCCCTTCTCCGTCGCTACTCCGCTGAGCGCGGAGCCCCTCCTGCTGGCCTTGGCCACGACCAATAACACCGTGTTGGATGGGCTGAGCACCCAGATGCAGGCTCTGCTGGGGGAGCGGGCTGAGCTCGACGCGGCGTGGGAGCGCGTCATCGAAGGGCGGCGCTCGGTGTAGGCAATGGTGGAGGCCGACCGCGCGGCGCACGTGAGGCACCTCGCGGCCCTCGAGGTTCGCGGCGAGGCCATGGCCGAGGTGGCCCGCGAGGTGGAGGAGGAGAGGCAGACGGCTCTTGTCATCACTGCTGTCATGGATGAGGCGCGGGCCAACCTCCACCTCCAGCGCGGGGCCTGCGCAGGGGAGCTGGAGCAGAAGCTCAATGCCATGCACGGGGTGCTCCACGCAGCCGCCGCCCGGGAGCGGAGGGCGGCGGAGGCCGAGGTGCTGATGCACCAGCGCGAGGAGGCCCTGGAGGCCCACACCATGGCGCTGGAGGAGCGCACCGGCACGCTCGAAGAGCAGGCCTCGCGCCTGCAGGCGGAGAAGGCCGCTGTGCGCCAGCGGGCCGAAGCCCTCGACCAGCACGCCCGGGCGCTGGAAGAGCTGGAGGAGCGCGCCCGCGCCCTGGATGCGCGAGAGGCGACGCTGGTGGCGCACGAGGCCACCGCTGCGGAGGTGGAGTCCGCACTCCGCCTCCGCGAGGACGCGGTCGCCGAGCGAGGGCGCACCCTCGAGGAGGCCGAGGCCGCGGTGCGGTGCTTGGCGGAAGATTTGCGCCTCCGCGAGGAGGCATGGAAGGAGCGCAACGAGTGGATCGCTGAATGCGAGTCCACCATCTCCCGTCGCGAGGCGGCGGCGTGCCGGCATGAGGACCAACTCGCCAAGCGCGAGGAGGCCGTCACGGCACGCGAGTGTCGTCATCTGGAGAGTGCCCGCGCCGAGAGGGCCATGCTGGTGTTAACGACCAAATTTGGTAAATCAAGTATTGGATTTGAAGATAGAATCGAAGCGGATTTGGAGGAAGCTGGCGGTTACCAAAACAGAGCAAGAATTGGTTGGTGACCGAATCGGCTACGGTGTGTATCAGCTGGTGACCGAGTCGGCTATCGTGACCATCGGCTGAGACAGAGTCGGACAAGGATAACCGATGTAGCCGATTCTGACAAGAGGATAACAGAGTCTTTGTCGGGTTCGGTTGGTGAGCTTCATAAGGATTCCCACATACGGATTGGGTCCGAAGAAGGGAATTGTATCTATTACTTAGGATATAATGTTAGTTTCCTAATAGATACTGTCGGTTAGAGTTTGTATTAGGGAATTGTCTTCAATATGAGTTGTAATAGAGATAAGAGTCGTGTCCGATAAGGACATATTGTGTAATTCTAGGTATAAATTAAACCCAGGTTCGTGTAAAGAAAAAAACGAATCAATACAACTACTTCGGCGCATCGCCACCTTTACTCTTTCACTGGTTTCGACGAGTTCTTGCTTTCAAGTTGGGCTGCATCGGCTTCGATCTCCGACAAGAGGTAAAACTTGTTATGGCGGCTTGCGCTCTCGGGATTAGTGCTTCCATCTTTATGACACTCTGATCCTGTTTGTGTGAATCGTCGAGTTATCATATATATTGTATAATCTGAATTGATATCAATATATAACTTAGATCGGTTGATGTCTGTTTCGCAGAAGAGCAACCGATAGGGTTATATATCGCTATTGATCTAGATTATATAATATATCTACCATCTCGAAAAGGTTTTCATCGACTTGATCATCTAGACATTATGTTTCTTTACATATTTGGTGCTGCATCAGTTAGGTTTGACCTACTAAATCATGTTTAGAACCATAGTTTCTAGCTTGTCTATGATTGCTAATAGAGATAGCGTCGAGGTTTCAGCCGATCTTACCTGGTTTAATTATCTTGTTATCTTGATATATTAAATCTGCCCTTTATATCGAGATATTAACTTAGTAAAATATATTGAGCTTGTTGTCAAATCTGGTTAGGATCATCTTAACATTAGTTTGACAAGTTGTTTAATATATTTTGTTCATGATAATATCTCTGTATAAAGTAGTATCGGAGTACTAGCCGATACATGTTAGATTTGCCTAATCGGCTATGCTATGAACACGTATAATCTACGCTTTATAATATATTTAGACATAAGTGATTCATACTGTCTCGGCGCCCTGTCCGATCTATCCCAATCACGATCCTTAATTACGATCGAAAACAGACTTTGGGTTAGATCTCAAAACAGGACTAAAGTCGATAGCAACTCAAAGTGTGAATTGAGACTTAACACAAAGAAAATCAAGTCATCGATCGCTTTTGGGGATGGTAGATGCATTGAAAGATTTAACTAAGCATAATAATTAAATCGTCGTCGGCAATAAACCCTAAAACGAGTAGATTGTTGGCGAAGCATAATTAATACACTTATAGAAATCACCCAAAGCATGATATACGACGATCACATCATCGAGGCTTAACATGCCTAAAGCGACACGCTAGCCCCGACGATGTAGATCGTCGGGCACGAGTTCTTACCTCTGCTCTAGGGAAGCAAGAACTCGTTGAGATTATCCTCTTGCGAGTGTTGGCAATGCGCCGAGAGTAGATTGATTTGTGTATTGTATTGTTGTGAGAGAGTTTCTATGTACATACTACCGGGATATTTATACCCGAGATTACAACATTGTCCAGATAGAACACGATCTTATCTACAACTTAACAAACAAGTCTTTGCGGCAGATTAGATCTAAACCTACTTGATTTACAAGATACAGTTGCCTAAAACTGAGCCTTATCTCTATTTGGCAACTTCCTTGAAACTTATCTCAAGCACAGACCAAGCCCATGTTAACTCTATCAACTCCCTAGCTCTATCAGTCAATAACCATATTGAATCCGTATCGGCCGATATGCTCTTCCGGCTAGTGCTTCTTCTAGTCTGATACGCTTACCGAGTCCGATACGAGACTTGGTCCGACTCCAACTTAGCCGCCTTCTCTGCGTCGGTTTTCCTTTTCCTCTCTGAATAGATTACAAAAATCTACTGTTAACACATGCCCCCCAATTCCGCTTCATTATATAATGTGGCGGAATTAGCTCCGAGGAACCCATCGACTTCTTCGCTAGGGTTTGTCTGAAAACCACACAAATCCAGATTCGCAGCCCTCCACCGCCGATTTCCTCGCGCACTTCTTCACTAGTCACTTTGCACTTTTCTATCTCGGCGACACCTCGACGTCCCATCGGCATCAACCCCCATATTAGTGACCTCCTCAAGTTCATCAATGGCCTCCTTGCCGTTCTACGCTTCTGAGATCCCTGTGGTAAGTCGATCCTTTCCAATTCCACATTCTCGTTTTCCCGCCGAGTTCTTCGAACTAGGGTTTCTGCTCTTGCCCCCCGGATCTTATTTTTTTCACCGTTGTTCTCTTATCATAGGTCTTCAAAAACCAGATCTTGATACCCACCAACGACAAGTCACACCGGTTCCTGTTAGGCCCCATGGGCAATTCTGACCCAACCTGGTTGATAGACGCAGAAACCAACAGAATCCCCTTCAAGAAAGTAAAGCCCAATGTCGCTTCATGGAAGCATACCTTCAGATCCTGGCCGTCCAAGCTCAATGGCTACAGGACCTGGTACAAGAGGATTGCAGCGGCCAAACAAATCCACTGGGATGAGATAGGAATCGGCCAGTGCATTGCTTTATCCTTGGCTGATTCCAAGAAAAACGAGCCTCTCATGTTAGCTGCCACCTACTTCTAGTCGAGCACCTTGAATGCTTTTCTATTTCGGCAAGGTCCGATAACCCCAACGCTGATTGATGCCAAGATGCTGACAGGACTGGATATTCACTCTGAGATAAACCCCTTCAACCTCCTCATCAATAGCAAACACAGACTGAAAACCAAAAAAATTGAAGGTTGGTCTGGATACATAACCGAACACATGGAACAGGGGTCTGTCTCAGAGAGAGAGCACGTGGCTTTCCTAACTCTTTGGTTAGAAAGATTCATCTTCTGCGGATCAACCTGTGGCCCTACTTCCAACTGTCAACATTTAGCTCAGGCCCTTGTTGAAAAGAAGCAGATTCCCCTAGGCCGATATCTTCTTGGAGCTACCTATTAGCTGCTATAGATTGCCACTCAAGATCTGATGCTGAAGCAAACAGTGGCTCATGGAGGTCCATGGTGGTTCATCCAGCTATGGTTAACAATCTACTCCAACACCATGGTCAATCGGCCTCCATTATCAGACTCTGCCTTCCCATCGGACTATGCTGACAACGAGGATCCCTTGACAAGGAAATGCATGTCCTTTGGAGAAGCAGCTTCAGTTTACCCTGGGGCAGAGCAATCGGCCGAAGACATATCCACTTGGTTTATCCGGCTCTATACTGGCCCTCCATCAGCCAAGATGGACATGTTTGTCTATCCTTCAGATG
Source organism: Oryza officinalis (assembly GCA_008326285.1). NCBI lineage: Eukaryota > Viridiplantae > Streptophyta > Magnoliopsida > Poales > Poaceae > Oryza > Oryza officinalis. Next base: position 63,839,920 of record BDMV01000001.1, read on the forward strand.
CCGAATTTGAGCTCCCTGCCGATCTGACCCTGAGCCAACTGAACGACGACATGGTTTCCAGGGAGATCTTCATGATCGGCATTACTCCCTGTCTGCTCCCAGTAGGCATATTTCAAGGCAGAAGCACCAGCTTATCATATGAGTTCTACAACCCTATGGTGGCTGCCAGGCAATGTGGGTTGGGACAACTCCCAATCGGCCTACACTTTCATCGGCTCCTAGAGAGCAGGGGTACAGTCCCATCGGCCCTGATAATGAGCAAAGCCCTAGAAATCAAAGCACCAAACTTGGGCGACTGTGACCGATTATGGCTGAGTCCCTTCATCCATATTAACTTCCAATCATGGTGGCAGGAGTGGACTACTCACCTCTTCCATCAATCGGCCAGGTACTATTTGACAGAACTTATTGAAAACATCAGTCCCCAGGTCCCCGATGCCCCACTACCAACAGTTAGCAATAGTGGGCGAAAAATATCTTATGCTCAAGCCCTAGCTCCATCAGGGAGTACTATTCTGGAGTCGATTATCGGCCTTACTGCCCCAAAAGTATCATCACTACTCCAAGGGTCGATAACCAAAGAAACTCCTAAAAGGAAAGCGCCGGCAAAAGAAAAGATCCACAAAACTGGCAAAAAACCTAGGACTGATGATTAGGCCGATCTAGACGAGCTAGACCCCTCCATGGAAGCATTCTTTGATGACCAAGTTATGGAGGAAGAAGTTGACGCAGCAGCCGCCGACCTACCCAGAGAACAAGATCCGTCGGCCCAAATTGCTAAAGAGCCATCGGCCAAATCCATGAAGGACCCATCGGCTGCAACCACAAAGATTCAACCAACCGATGACCAAGCCGATGTTACTCAACCAAGGAGAACCAAACATGCAATCTGCAAGGTTAATACAATCCTTTCTCTGAATTTATGTTATCTCCTTCTGTTGGTATGCTATAACTTGATATTCTTCTCAGGTCGTTGCATCGTCTTTACTGAAAGAGAGAACTCAATCGGCCCCTTTGGCAAGAACTAAGAAGGCAACCTTACAAAGGCGAGAACAAGCCATGGCCCGATTGAGGACACCGTCTCCTTCTCCACCACCCTCTCCGATTGTTTCGGTAAGAATTAATTTTTTATATTACCCCTCTGGTAACATAGATCTGATCACCATTCCCTTGCCTTTCTTCAGCCGCGAGCTCCATTACCCGCACCACATCGCCCAACCCCCTTTCCTACTGCCTCAAGACAACAAGAGAAGGCCGATACAAGCACAACCGATATTCCATCACAGGTAAACCAGATCACTTTGCTCCCTTTGCCGATTCTTGCTTGACTGAGCTAACCTTGCCCTATGTTGATGTTTGCAGAACCTAGCCGATATGTTTTCTTTTGATATCGGCCAGTTTCTCGATGACGAGGACAAAGAACCACCCATCACCGCCAAGGCGTCAATCTCTGACGAATTGAAGAACCAGTTGTCCGATATCGCTAATCGGCTGGAAGCACCTTTGGAGTCGCTGGTGGAGAACTGCAATCCTATCAGAAGCAGGGTTCAAGAAATCCAGGACCAACTCCCTGAAGATCTGATGGAAGTCTTGACGTCAGCCATCTTCTTGGAACAATACAACTTCAAGCTTCATAGAGCCAAAGAAAGGATCGCGGAGAGGCGGGAGCGTGAGAGCTTGGAATCGGCCTTGACCGCCAGCAAAGCTCAAGTCAATTCTGACAAAACCAGGTTGGATGAGCTGGCTGTCGAGCCGATTGTCTTAAAGAGCAGACTCGAAGAACTCCGCCGCCTCGAAGCAGACCTAGCATCAAGGCTAGAAGCAACTCATAAGGAGATCCAAGAAGTCAAGGCTGGGATAGCTGCATCACCGAAGGCCATAGAAGATCAGACAGCAAAACTGAAGGCATCGGCCAAATACCTTGTGACCCTGCGTAAGTCTTTGAAGCCAATCCTAGGGTCGACGGCTGATGACGCCCAAGTAATAGAGGACATTGACCAGATTCGTCGTAAGGCCATTGCAGCTATCGAGAAATTCATAAGCTGATGTATTATATTTTTCTGTTCTTCTCGTAAGAAAATAACTTCCTGTTCGACTAATATAAATCTCATCAGCCAACCAGCCGAATTTGATCTGAACAATACCGAAAAAGTCCAAGTCTGAAAAATTTCGAAGTCCATAAAATTTTGATCTAGTAATCTTGAGGAATCTTGAAAGATAACCTTGCTTGTATATATATATGCCCCCCAAATTTTGGAAGATGAGGGCTCATGTTGTAAAATTTGAACTAAGGACGATAATGCATATCGACCATCTAAAGACGATGTGTACCACATCGGCTATTATCGTAAATCGGTTGGCAAGCCGATCATGAATCGATCCAGACGCTAGGATAATATTTCTTTAAGTATTTGCCATTAAGGGCTCTTCTATAAATTTCCCCATCTAATCCTTTGAGCAGATAAGCATTGTGAGGAGCACATTGATGAATCTGAAAAGGACCTTCCCAATTAGGTGACCACTTGCCGAATTTATTATCTCTGGAACCAATCGGCAGTATCAATTTCCAAACAAGATCCCCCTCTTGAAATGACTTAGCAACAACTTTTTTGTTATAATGACGAGTAACTCTATCTTTATCTTGCTTGATTTTCTCTAAGGCCCGCAATCGTACGTGTGCCAAATCATCTAACTCATCAACCGTAAGATTGTGGTACTCATCGGCTGTCAAGTCGTCTTGCAAAGCAATCCTTCTTGAGCCGATGTTGGTTTCCCATGGCAGCACAACTTCATGTCCATAAACCAACTGATACGGCGGCACTTGAATTGCACCATGACAAGCCATCCGATACGCCCAAAGGGAATCGGCCAGCGTGGTGTGTCACTGCCTTGGCTGTTCGTCGATTTTTCTCTTGATCAACTTAATTAAAGTCTTATTAGAAGCTTCTGCCTGCCCATTAGCTTGTGCATAATATGGAGAAGAATTTAGCAGCTTGATGCCCATGCTGTCAGCAAACTGCACAAACTCATCGTACACGAAAATCGATCCCTGATCTGTAGTCAATGTTTGTGGTAACCCAAACCAATATATAATATGCTCTTTGACAAACTGAATTGCATCCTTGGAATCAACCTTCTTAAGAGGGATGACCTCGACCCACTTGGTGAAGTAGTCTGTAGCCACTAGGATATACTTGTGTCCTTTACTTGATGGTGGATTGATTTGTCCGATCATGTCTATACTCCTTCCTCGAAACGGCCACGACTTTATGATTGGATGCATAGCCGATGCCGGTGCTCGCTGGATTGCTCCAAACTTTTGGCAGTCTTGACATCCTTTGTAATATTTGAAACAATCCTCAAGCATGGTTGGCCAAAAATACCCAACGCGTTTCAAAAGCCATCTCATTTTATGGGTCGATTGATGCGTTCCACAAATCCCTTCATGTACCTCGCTCATAACAACTTTGGCTTCCTCTAGACCTAGGCACTTAAGCAAGACACCATCAATCGTTCGGTAGTATAGATCATCATCTAACAAGACATAATGCAAGACTTTGTATTTCATCTGTCGCGACGCCGACTGGGAAGGGTTTTTCAAATAATCAATGATAGCAAACCTCCAGTCGTCGGCATCCACGGCAGCACTCTGAATCGGAACATCTTTGGCCATAGGCCTGTATCCTGATGCCCCCTGAGCTAAATCATTGGCCTCGAAGTTCTGCTTCCTGGGTATATGCCTCATCGTCACAATCTTGAAAACTTGTAGCAACTCCTTGCATTCCTCATTGTAAACTCTGAGAGTATCATTCTTGCATTCATACTCCCCGGAAAGTTGATTGATTACCAGCTGTGAATCACCAATGATCTCCACGGAATCGGTCTCGACCTCTTGTAATAATTGCAAACCTTTAAGAACCGCTTCATACTCTGCTTGATTGTTAGTATAATAGGGCTTGATAGTAAAAGCGAACTCAAAGCTTACCCCCCGAGGGGATATTATGACCAGGCCGATACCGCATCCATGTCTGCAAACAGATCCATCAAAATACAGTGTCCATGGCACAATGCCTGCATATGCAATTGAATCGTCTCTGTGTTGAACAATGAAATCGGCCAGGGCTTGTCCTTTAATTGCTTTGGCCGATTCATATCTGAGGTCAAACTCTGTTAAGGCAAAAATCAACTTCCCAATTCTCCCTTTTAAAACGGGGGCCGATAACATGTATTTCATCACATCGGCCTTGCTTACCACAATGCACTCATTGGAAAGTAAATAATGCCTTAATTTAGTACATGAAAAATATAAGCGTAGACACAATTTCTCCACTGGCGTGTACCTTGTTTCAGCATCTAACAACCTCCTACTGAGGAAAAAAATAGCTCTTTTTTTGCCATCAATGTCTTGAACTAAAACTGAGCCAATAGACTTCTCGTCGGCTGATAGGTACAACCTGAATGGAACCTCTTTCCGTGGAGGGATTAGAACTGGAGGGGAACTTAAATATTCTTTGATGTCGTCCAACGCTTTTTGTTGCTTATCACCCCATACGAACTCTTGATCGTCCCTTATCTTCAACAATGGAGTGAACGGCTCTATCCTGCCTAACAAGTTTGATATAAAACGTCGGACAAAGTTGATCTTGCCGAGCAGGGATTGTAACTTGGTCTTGTTAGTTGGAGGCTTGATATTTTTTATAGCATCAATGTTCTTCTGTGTAATCTCAATTCCTCTTTCATGGACCAAGAAACCTAAAAACTGACCGGCCGATACGCTAAAGACACATTTGTTAGGGTTCATCTTTAAACCATATTTCCTTGCTCGTTCTAGTACTTTGCGTAAATCGGCCAAGTGCATATCATACTCTTTGGACTTCACGACGACGTCATCGATGTAAACCTCAATCAGTGAGCCAATAAGATCATGAAAAATATAATTCATAGCTCTCTGATAGGTAGCTCTAGCATTTTTCAAACCAAAAGTCATAACAACCCATTCGTATAGGCCGATTGCCCCCGGGCATCTGAAGGCTGTCTTGTGAATGTCTTCTTCGGCCATGAAAATCTGGTTGTAGCCTGCGTTTCCATCCATAAAGCTGATGATCTTGTGTCCAGATGCGGCATGTACCAGCAAATCGGCCAACGGCATAGGGTATTCATCCTTTGGTGTCGCCTTGTTCAAGTCTCTGAAGTAGATGCACACCCTCAGTTTGCCGTTTTTCTTTAACACTGGAACTATATTAGACACCCACTCTGCATACTGGCAGGGTCTGATGAAATTGGCATCGTAAAGTCTTGTAATCTCCGCTTTGATAGCTTCGTGCATATCGGCCTTAAACCTCCTAGGAGCTTGTTTAAACGGCCGATAGCCTGGTTTGATAGGTAACCGATGTTCTACAATCGATCGGCTTAACCCAGGCATCTCATGGTACTCCCATGCAAAACAGTCTATGAATTCTTTCAAAAGATTTATCAAATCATTCTTATATTCCCTTGATAGGTTAGCACTTACATACGTCGGCCTAGGTCTATCACCTGATCCTATATCAACCTCCTCGAGTTGATCGGCCGACGTAAAGCCTTGTCCCAATTTTCCGTCTAATTCATCCACCGCATCATCTGTGTAGGGACTAGCTTGCTCATCTTGGGCAGTGGATGGCACATCTTTGTTAAAGCAACTGCTTGTCTTGATCGTCTATCGTCTCGATGTCGCAATCAGGTACTTTGAGGAAATCGGCCTCCCAAACTCGTCCAGACAGGCAATCGATTCCCTCCATCTCCCAAACTGCGAGATTGGCATTGCCTGCGTGGACAAACCGATCAGCCTGCACGATCTCGACTTGGTCCCCTCGCCACTGTATGAGGCACTGATGCATTGTTGATGGGACACAACAGTTTGCGTGGATCCAATCTCGTCCCAACAATAGGCTATAGGAACCCTTTCCATCAAAGACAAAAAAGGTGGTGGGTATCGTCTTGTTGCGCACGATGAGCTCCACGTTTAGCACCCCTTTCACCTCGGATACGTTGCCGCCAAAGTCTTTGAGCACCATGTTGGTCTTGATGAGGTCTTCAGATACTTTTCCAAGCTTCCTGAAGGTTGCATACGACATTAAGTTCACTGCCGCGCCGCCATCGACTAGCATCTTCGTCATCGGCCACCCATTGACGAATCCCTTGATGTATAATGGCCGGAGGTGCCTATGGCTGGTGTCGACTGGCTTGTCGAACACGGCTTGATCTGGCGACAACTGTAGCTTAGCCGAGGACTGCTCATCGTCGGCTACCGCTTCATCGACCGTCTGCACGTTGTATTCTACTGGCAATATGAAAACCATATTAACAGAAGTCGATGCTACACCTTTACCTTTTGCAGATGCAGGAGCTCGAATTGACTTATAGGTGCCCTCATCGGCCTTGACAACTGCGGATTTTATTCTCCACTCCTTCTTGGTCTTGGTGGGCCGACGGGCTATTGTCGTCTGCTGCTCCTGGATCTGCTCCTTCCTTCTCAATCTCTGAACCCGCCGTTTTTGTGTCTTGCTAAACACGTCGGTTGGGCACCATTGGGGGTTCTGGATTTGCTCGTCGTGCTCAGTCCGACGATCATGGTGCATTGGCCCTAGTCTTTCATGTACAAACTTTCTCTGCTTGTACGACCGATGCACTTGTTTGCTTGAGCTGCCCTGGTGGGAGTCTTCTACATCATTACATGCAGGGCATTCTTGGATCGATAGCAACCTCATCCCTTCGTTCCAACAGAACCGGAAAAATTCGCACTCCCAATGAGGGTCATAAGAGTCGTCTTGATCGGCATAGTCTTGTGCTTGTCCTTCCCGCCGTCGCTCGTATTTTCTGATCAGGCCCTCTGAGGTCTGATGAGGTCGCTTGCCGGTCCAATGGCTATTGCCATCGGCCCTGTCTGCCCGCACCATGTTGACTGGGAACGGGTGTTCTTCTATCTTCATCGGCCGCTTGGCTTCAGCAATCTTGATCCTGCCTTGCTCGATGGCCGATTGAATCTGTTGTCGGAAGATCTTGCATTCATTGGTGTGATGGAAATGTGTGTTGTGCACTTGCAATATCTTCTCTTCTTGATTTCCTCAGCCGATGGCAGTATATGACCTACTGGCAGCTGAATCTGCTTTTCTTGCAGGAGTAAGTCAAATATCTTGTCGGCCTTGTTGATGTCGAAGTCGTATTTATCATCCTTGTCGCCCTTCTTGGCCCATTGGCATGTTGTCGGCTTCTTCATCCGGGCCACTCGGCCAGATCGACATCGGCATCTTCTTCATCATCTTCATCGAAGGTGTACTGATAGATTGTATTGATCTTTTTTGCGAACTTCTTCACCTCCTGGAATCGTTGTTCATGGGCCAATACCCGTTGCGCTAGCTGAGCTAGGCTGTCGAATTCCTGAGATGAGAACCTCTCTCGTATCGGCCCCAATAATCCTTGGAACGCCAAATCGGCTAGTTGAGAATCGGTCAAACTGAGGCTATAACACCTATTCCTTATGTCCCTGAATCTTTGGATGTATTCTGGGACTGATTCATCAACCCGTTGCCTGATGGCAGTGAGATCAGACAGTTTCATCTCTTGTACGCCTTTGTAAAAGTATCTGTGAAACTGCTTCTCTAGATCTATCCATCCTCTGATGAAATTGCAGGGTAAAGAGGAAAACCATGTAAACGCTGAACTTGACAAAGACAGAGGGAAAAATCTCACCCTCAACGCCTCTATGGCCGATGCCTCCCCACACTGTGCTAGGAATCGGCTTACGTGCTCGTATGTAGAGACGTTGTCTTGCCCCAAAAATTTGGAGAAGTCCGGGATTTTGTATCGGTTCGGCAATGGCACTCTATCGAACTCCTCGGGATACGGGTGCCGATACACTGTAGAACTCTCCTTGGGCTTCAAGCCGAACTGATCCCGCATCACCTCGGCTATCATGTCGGCCCAGTATCCTGCAGGCTGATGTGGGAGGTCCTGGTGGTAAGATTGCTGCAGGCCCTCTGCCCGATACTGCCTGGGGGAGTACGGTTGGAAGTGATGATTTAAATTTTGTGCGTCGTACTGCCCTGCGGTGTACTGCTGGTAGCCTTGCGGCTTGTAAGCAGCTGGTTGTGGAGGGTTGCCAGACATGGGGAATTGAGGTTGTCTGGCCGATGGCGGGTTGACTGGAACTTGCTGCATTGGCTCGACCACCGGTTGTTTCCCCTTCGTCCACTATGCATACTGTTCCTCCATGATGTGCTGGGGGCTTCCTCCCATTTGCCTGGTGAGGACCAGCGGCAAGGTTGATGCTGGTTGGGCCGATGGAGGTGGGATCGGCGCCGTCGGTTGTGGAGTCGTGCTCAGATCGGTCCTCAAAGTCCGATAAGCAGGGAACTTGTTTTCTGGTAAGAAAATCGGCCCTTTAGGTTTGTACTGATGAATGGATTGACCTCTACAACAACCTCGAAGAAAACCGGAGAGTCGGAATTACCGGAATCTAAACAAAAAAACAAAGCACACAAGCAAACAGGCTATAATTCTACTGAAATAGAGAACAAAACCATTTTAATGCATTCTAGACAATTTTATGAATTTTCTGCAACTTGAATGGGCTCAAATGGAGTCCGGATGAATTAGTTATGAATTTTAGAAGATTAACTGTGTTTTTACTATAAACAGAAAAGTCCTTATTCAATTATTGTGCAATAATCCCTAGGGCTGACGTCACTGACGCCAGGGCTGACTCAGCAGAGCTAGGGCCGACGTCAGCGGGAGGGCGGCGGCACCGACATGTGGGCCCCACCTGTCGGTGGCACGGGGTCCCGGTCCACGGTGGACTCGGTCCACCGGCCAGCGAGCGGGCGGCGCACCACGTGGCGCCGACGTGGCGGGAGCGGAGGGGCGACTCGGCGGCCACGTGGTGCACGCGTGGCGCCGACGCGGCAGCCACGCGGCGCCAACCGCAACCACGGCGCAGCCATGGCGCGGCGGCGCGCACGGCGGCCAGCGTGGGAAGCAACGGGAGCGGGCGGCGGCCGGATGCAGCGGGCAAGTGCGCGCGAGCGGCGGCTGAGCGAGGCAGTGCGCTAGCGGCATAGAGAGGAGAGAGAGAAAGCGGAGGCAGGTGCTCACCAGAGAGGAGGAAGACGACGGCGGCGGCGGTGCTAGGGTGCATGGGAGGCGGCGGCGCTGGGGAAAAAAGAGAGAGGGGACCGCGGGGAGGCAAATTTATAGGGGGGTCGGGGCTAGGGTTTGGTCGGCGGCTCCAGATTTCTTGCCGGAGTTCGGCAGAAAAGAGGAGAGAGGGCCGGGATTCAGTTGCGAATCCCGGCCTCTACGATGCGGGGAAGAGAGCGAGGAGTGGGGGAAACAGGTGCGGGCGACGCGGGGAGGTGGGTAGCGGCGGTTGCGGAGGCGCGTGCCACGCGGAGGATGCGGGCAACGTGCGCGGCGGTGGCGGCTGCGGGGAAGATGGCTCGGGCAGCGGCCCGGGAGGGAAAGGGAGGTGGGGTGGACTTCACGGCGGCTCGAGCCGCGGCCTTAGGCCGGCCCGAGAGAGAGGGGGGTGGCGGGGCGGTGCGGGTGGCCTTGGGCCGGCTCAGGAAGGAAGGGAATCGGGCCGGCGGCCCGAAGAGAAAAGAAAAAGGAAAAAGGAAAAGGAAAATGAATTTCCCATGGATTAATTGTTGCGGTGGAGGTTTTTAATTGATTAAAATTATTTCTAGGGCTCTAAAAATTCCACTAAAAATCCTGTTAATGTATTTTAACATGGAAAACTCAAGAAAAATCCCACCATGCCATTTCCACTAGATTAAATATATTTTTAAATTAGAATTTTGCTCTAGGTTAAAAAGGAAAATTTATTTTAAGCGATTTATTTCATGAATTTTAACCTGGAAAGCAAACTTCGGGGTGTGATAGGCTGGTGGCCCGAGCGCGTCGGGCTGAGCGGGTGAGGCCGACACCCAGGCTGCCACGTGCCTTTATCTTTTCTTTTCTTGTTTTAAGGCCTCCGAGCCAAACTTGTATATACATTTCCCGCTATTTTCATCTACCTGCAATGGACAAGTTTTTTTAATTCAATATTAATTACGCTTTTTTGCTCGTGATAAGACTGGCCTGTCTTGTGATCCCACCGAGCTTGGCTTGAGCGAGGGCTCAGGCGCGGGCCTCGGCCTCAAGCAGCAAGGGTCGGTGCTAATGCCTTGGGGAGTTCCACGTGTCGAGGCTGGCCAGGGCGGGAACGCGGTGACCGGGGGTTAGTGGGGACCCGATTGTGGGCCATTACTGATTCCCCTGGAGTTCGCCGCTCCCTGGGGCACGGCTCGGATCTGGGCCCTGTCGGCGTCTTAGACGGCCCGAGCTGCCGAGGGTAGGAACGAGCATGAACGAGTCAACTCAAGCCAAAGTACCCAAAAGGGAAGAGACAACGCAGGCACAGCCTTACATAAAAATCAAGAGAGCTTGCTATAAGAGAACGGAAAGAAAAAACACACACATATATATATATGGTGGGAGCCCCCGACCAATCCCTTATGCCCGAGGGGGCATGCGGGGTTGGCCCGAGCCCGAGGCACAACTCTCGACCCCTTTGTCGGTAGAAGCGGCGAAGATGCTCGATGTTCCACGGGTTAGGCAGCTCTGTGCCGTCCTCCGTGGCCAGTCGAACCGAGCCCGGCCGGGGGACGCCGATCACTCTGTATGGTCCCTCTCACATTGGTGAGAGCTTGCTCAATCCAGCACGCGTTTCGACGCGGCGTAGGACGAGGTCATTGATGCTGAGTGATCGGGCCCGGACATGGCGCTAATGGTAGCGCCGCAGGCTTTGCTGGTAGCGCGCGACTCGGAGGGCCGCACGCCACCTTTGCTCTTCCAGGTAGTCGAGGTCGTCTCGGTGAAGCTGATCTTGATCAACCTCGCTGTACATGGTGGCCCGAGGGGACCTCAGGGTGAGCTCGGATGGGAGGACTGCCTTCACACCGTAGACCAGGAAGAAAGGCGTTTCTCCTGTCACTCGGCTTGGGGTAGTCCGGTTTGCCCAGAGCACCGCTAGTAATTCGTTGATCCATGAGTCCCCATGCTTCTTGAGGATGTTGTAGGTCTTGGTCTTAAGACCCTTAAGGATTTCCGCGTTGGTGCACTCCACTTGAGCGTTGCTTCTGGGGTGGGCGGGGGAGGCGAAACAGAGCTTGATGCCCATGTCGTCGCAGTAGTCACCAAACAGTTCACTGGTGAACTGGGTGCCGTTATCCGTAATGATACGGTTGGGCACCCCAAACCGGGTAGTGATGCCCTTGATGAACTTGAGGGTCGAGTGCTTGTCGATCTTGATGACCGAGTAAGCCTCGGGCCACTTGGTGAACTTGTTGATGGCGACATACAGGTACTCGTACCCGCTCGGGGCCTTCCTGAAGGGACCCAGGATGTCCAACCCCCAGACCACAAACGGCCATGAAAGCGGAATGGTCTGTAGGGCCTAGGCTGGCTGATGCGTCTGCTTGGTGTGGAACTGGCACGCCCTGCATTGCCGGACCAGGTCGGCTGCGTCGTGGAGTGCCGTCAGCCAGTAGAAACCCTGGTGAAAGGCCTTGCCGACCATGGTGCGCGAGGCGGAGTGAGCTCAGCACTCGCCTTCATGGACATCGGCAAGAAGCTCGATGCCCTGTTCCCGAGGGATGCATTTTAGGAGGACCCCATTGGCTTCGCGCCAGTAGAGGGCCCCCTCTACCAGCACGTAGCGTTTGGAGACGCGAATGACGCGCTCACTCTCTTCGCGATCCTCGGGTAGAGTCTCATCTTTGAGGAACGCCTGGATCTCAGTCATCTAGGCGATCTGTCTTGGGGGGTCGGGCTCGACCCCCTTGGGCCCCGAGGCCTGGACTTCGATGGGCCTCGGGGGTGGCGTGGCAGCGTCTGGCTCCCTCAGGGGATCGGGACGCGCCAACGGTTGGGCAAGCCTTTCCTCAAAGGTACCCAGTGGGGCCGGGGCCGCGAGGAGACGAGCCTTGAGAGCTCATCGGCAAGCGCGCACGTGCCGAAGCTCTAACTTGTCGAAATGGCACTCCTTACGTCGCACCTCGCGAACATATGCTTCCATTTGTGGGTCGATGCACCGGTACTCCTTGGAGACCTGGTTCACGACTAACTGGGAGTCGCCTAATACCAAGAGGCGGCAGATCCCCATTCCAGCGGCCACTCTGAGTCCCGCAAGGAGTCCCTCGTACTCCGCCTTGTTGTTGGTTGCCTGAAAATCTAGGCGAACCAGATATCTGAGGATGTCCCCGCTCGGCGAGGTCAAGGTGACCCCAGCGCCAGTGCCCTGGAGGGCGAGGGAACCATCAAACTGCATCACCCAATGAGCGGCGCGAGGCTGTCGTGAGGGACCTGCCTCGGTCTCGAGGACGGAGAGCCCGAGGTCGGATTCGGGAGTCGGGGTCCACTCGGCCACGAAGTCGATGAGGGCTTGACTCTTGATCGCGTGGCGCAGCTCGAAGTGTAGATCGAACTCAGAGAGTTCGATCGCCCACTTCACCACCCGTCCGGTACCTTCTCGGTTGTGTAAGATCTGGCCGAGGGGGTAGAACGTGATCACGGTGACCCGATGCGCCTGGAAGTAATGGGGCAGTTTCCTCGAAGCCATCAGAATTGCATAAAGCATTCTCTGGCCTTGAGGGTATCAGGTTTTGGCGTCCCGCAGCGCCTCACTAACGAAATAAACGGGCCGCTGCACCTTTCGGCGGGGCCTAGCCTCTTCGTTGAGGGCATTGTCCTCGTGATGCCCATTGCCAGAGGGGCCTTGCCGGGCCCGCTCGGCCTCTGCACCGGTGACCTCGGGGTCGGAGGGCGTCGGGCCGCTCCTTCCCCCTGTGACCTCGGGGCCTTCCTGGGGATGGGGGGCACTCGGTGCCGTCTGACGAGCGGGTAGAGAGCCACATCCGGCCGTTAGGGGCCTTAGGCCGCCATTCGGCGCGAGCGCCTCTCCTCCCTTCTCTGGCCCGGGTCGATCCGACACAGGATGGGGGCGCGTGGGCCGAGGACTTTCCTCGTCATGCTCCACAACCAACGCTGCGCTAAATACCTGCGGGGTCGCCGCTAAGTAAAGCAGCAGCGGCTCTTCGGGCTCCGGGGCCACCAAGACCGGGGGAGAGCTGAGGTAAGCCTTCAACTGGGCAAGGGCTTGCTCAGCTTCCTCTGTCCAGGCGAACGGCCTGGCCGTGGACGGCCGCCCGCCGGTGCGTAGGCGCTACTGCGCCGTCATGACCATGTCAGCCATGTCATCCAGCCAGCGCTGGACTGGGGTCTCCAGATCGGGGACGATGGGCGGGTGGCGCAGGAGCGCACCCGTAGCCTGGAGCGCGCCCTGCGGCGTGCCGCCGTCACCGTAGGTGAGACGGCGACGTACTCCGCCACGTTGTCCCTCTCCGCCACCAGCCGGCGGCGAAGACGCGGATCCCTCCGGTTCCTGAGGCGCCTTCCCCCGCCTAGGGCTTCGGCGGGCGGGAGGCGATGGACTGCGCGCTTGTTGACGAGGATTCGGCTCCTCGCCGTTGTTGCTGGCATTCGGAGTGGGGTTGTACGCCACCGCCTCTTCAGCCATGGGGCCTACTCAGTGAGACTTGGCGCACACGAAAGAGAGCGGGGAGTCAGAGAAACACACGCGCGCCCCCTACCTAGCGCGCCAGCTGATGGAGTGTTAGCTCCTCAACGAGAGACAGAGAGGGCCCCCCTTTGTGAGTTCGGCCAAGGGCGCAGGATGAAACTCTTTCCTCCCCTGATCGCACAAGGGAGAGAGAGAAGAAGAAACTAGGACATAAGCGTTTATACAGGTTTGGGCAACTGGGAAGCGTAACACCCTACTCCTGTGTATGGTGGGTATGCGATTGGAAAATCAGGGAATACAAGTGTTTGCTCTCCCTTTCTGTCCTGTCTATCTGTTCTTCCTTTTCCCTCTATTTAGGCCTGGGCCTCCTTCCATATGTCAAGGGGCTACCACATGGGCCAAAAAGCTACCTAAAACGGAAGGAAAACATTCTTTTACATTTAATGGTTGTCTCGTTGCTTGACTGGGAAGCCACACGCACAGACGCTGCAGCAGGGCCTTCATCCGGTCAGGCGGCTAACACGGGGGACTCTCGTGTCAAACTCCATTAAATGGATGAAGACTTTCGTGTTCCGTTCGCATCGGGAAACGGAAGCCATCTGATCGGGGCTGGCATACCAACTCCGGCTGAGGGATAAGAGGCAAAAGGCTCTCATCATTCTGATGGGACGGGGCAAGGCGTCCCATCCGTGATCTAACTAGTCTACGACCGGTCAATCACCGTGACCGGTCGTAGACTGGCCACGCACGTGCCCACGCCGCATTAAATGCAGCATGGTGCGCTTGCCTGAGCCGCCATTAATACGGTTAGGTGAGCTCTAGCCATGCTCACCTAACCCCGCACACGCGGCACTAGCGCAGAGAGGGTCGGGGCGACCCGACCCTCGGGGAAGGTCTGGGTGTGGCCCGACCCTCGGGGGGACTAGGGAGGGCAGCCGCCACGTCACCCTCAGGCCCGACTCCTGCAGGGGAAGCGCCACGTGGGTGCAGGGGGCTGCCCAGCCCTCTAGTCTTGGTACCCCCGGGCCCGTATCACCGACAAATGTGCTTTGTTCTCTCATGAAACATCTGATTCTTTGTAAGGCATGTTGCACTTTGACCATCACAAAATATATTAATGCAAGACGTAACTCCACAAAACTCAGTGTACAAACCTCTAAGCCAAATAGCCTCTTTACAAGCTTCAGAAATAACCATATACACTATTTCGGTAGTAGATAAGGCAACGGTTACTTGCAAACTTGCTTTCCAACTAACAGCACAGCTTTCAATAGTGAAAACATAACCTGTGAGTGATCTTCTCCTGTCCAAATCTCTAGCAAAATCTAAATCCACATAACCAACAAATCCATCTCTAGATTTCCAAAACTGCAAACAAGCACTAGAAGTACCACGTAGGTATCTAAAAATTCACTGAACTATTTTCCAATGTTCTTTGCCAGGATTAGCCATGTATCTACTGACAACATTCAATGCATGTAATAAATCAGGACGAAAACATACCATGGCATACATAAGTGAACCAACTACACTTAAATATGGAACTCTAGACATGTACGCAACATCATAATCTGATTGTGGACATAAATCTGAAGATAATTTGAAATGTGCAGCTAAAGGAGTACTCACTGGTTTTGCATCATGCATATTGAAACGATGAAGAACTTTCTCAATATAACCTTTCTGACTAAGATATAACTTGTCAGACTGTCTTTCTCTAGTAATTTTCATACCGAGAATTTTCTTCACTGCACCCAAATCTTTCATCTCAAACTCACTACTCAATGGTGTCTTCAGCTTTGCTCTCTCTGATTTGTCTTTTGCAGCGATCAACATATCATCAACATAAAGAAGTAAATATATAGCTGAATCATCAACAACTTTGAGATAAACATATCTATCAAAATTGGATCTTCCAAACTTCTGAGAAAGCATGAAAGAGTCAAATCTCTTATACTATTGTCTAGGTGACTGCTTCACCCATAAAAAGATTTCTTCAACTTTTCCAGGAACAACAAAACCTTCAGGTTGCTCCATATAAATGTCCTCTTCTAACTCCCCATGTAAAAATACGGTTTTAATATCCATTTGCTCTAGTTCATAATCACGCATTGCAACAATACTGAGTAAAGTACGAATTGAACTATGCTTCACAACAAGGAAAAAGACATCATTGAAATCAATATCTAAAATCTAGCTATAACCTTTAGCAACTAACCTTACTTTGTACCTTGCCCCATCACTTGGAGATATACATTCCTTTCTTTTGAAGACCCACTTGTAACGGATAGGTTTCTTCTCCTTTGACAATTTCACCAATTCCCAAGTATGTTTCTTTTCAAGCGACTCTACCTCGTCATGCATAACAGTTATTCATCTATTGCAATTATTAGAAATAATAGTGTCAGAATATGAAGAAGGTTTTGCATTACTATGGAGATTATGGGTACCGTATACCCTCATGGCTGGCTTATCCGACTTACCATAGGGGATAGGTTATGATTCATGAATATGTAATCGGCTTAGGACTTAAGTATTACGTTACCTTGTGTAATAAGAAACGGCTTATAGTCCTAGTCGGGAGTATTATGGAGTCCGATACCGATTGTAGTTAGGTCTCCAACTTGTGAGCCTACCTTCTAAACCTATATAAGGAGGGTAGGACGTCCCTTGAGGGATGTGAGACAATAGCGAATAGCTAAGCCTTTCTTCATACACAAAGAGATTACGAGATCAATAAACCAATTGGCGGATCAAATCCCCAAAACAGGAGTAGGGTATTACTTCTTGATAGAAGGCCTGAACCTGTCTAAATCCCTTTGCACACTAATCCATCGTGTTTGGCGCTTGACTGCTACCCCCAATTTCTTATTGCTGAAACCAAGTTTCGACAGTTGGCGCGCTAGGTAGGGGCTCTACGTCAAGTTTTCTTCTTCATCTCGCCGACGAGCGTGATGGGATCTTCATCAGGCATCGACGACTTCGCCTTCGCCCCTAGGCAGACGTTCCGCTTCGGCAGCCTCGACTTCATCACCGACAAATTTGGCAAGATCTCTCTCCTTGACTCGGATTCGGACCAGTCGGGAAGGGGAAACCACTCGGCGCCGTTTGGGTTACCAAACGACGCTGAGACCTACCACAACCTTCTATCTTCCGAGTTGGAATCGATCCACTTGGGAGAATCTTCTTCATCGTCCTGCTGCGATCCGAGCACCAGGGAAATTGCCGTCATGATTCAACCGCTCGGGTCATGCTCATCTACCGAGATCGCTAATTACCTCAGCTCTTCTGACTTCGACGACCTCTACGACATCTCCACGGACGAATTCGACAACTCCGACTTCGACGAGGACTACGACCTGATGTTCTTCAACGTCCTCATGGCTGAAGTAGCCGAGACCGACTCGGCAATGGCCCGTAGGGTTGCAGAAGAGGAACGAGCCAAGTTCGAACAGGAGCACAAGCGTATGGAGGAGGAAAACAAGCGCAAGGAGGAGGAGCTCAGGCAGAAAGAAGAAGCCGACAAAAGAAAACGAGATTTGAGGACGACTGGGCGCTCCGCCCGCAAGGCCATACTCCAGACACGAGTCAACAACGCCAACATCTTCCTCACGCCTCAACAGAACGCGGTCGCTGCTCTCACCCTCATCGACACCATCATCGAAGTGGCCCCCCCTGCGGTAACACTGATTATAGACAAAGTCAAGACTATCGTCGCGGCCACGGCCGCCGGTGCTCCCACAGGATCTGCGCGGAGAGCTACCGAGTCCATCGCCGAGACACCCGAGGGCAGCCGCCTACCACCGATGCGATCTAAAGACTACCAGAGACCCGAGCTTAGCAAGACACCCGCTAAGTCCAAAGACCCTCGTCATTATGCAGCATGGAAGCATCAAGATCAATCGGCTGACTCTCATGAGAGAGGTAACGGCCGGCCACCCGTCCACGATTGTGTTCGTTATGGCAATAACTCCAACTACCAGAGCAGCTCTCGAAGGCCCCCGCCGAGTGACTTGAGGGAGGTACTTGACCGGCGCCATCGGGAGCGCAACAGACCCTATTATGAAGACCAAAGGCAACAACTATGACGATAGAGTACCCGCGTTCACTCGGGACCTACGTCGAGTGGATTCAAACCCACAGGGATTGACAAGTATGACGGCAAAACCGACCCCGAGTCATGGTTAACCATTTACACCCTCGCCATCCGCGTAGCAGGAGGACACAGCAAGGCCATGGTGAACTACTTGCCCGTTGCTCTCGCCGCCAGGAACTGGCTCACAAGCTTACCAAGAGGTTCGATTGATTCATGGAGCGAGCTTCGGGACCACTTCATCGCCAATTTCCCCGCCAGGAACTGGCTCACAAGCTTACCAAGAGGTTCGATTGATTCATGGAGCGAGCTTCGGGACCACTTCATCGCCAATTTCCAGGGCACTTTCGAAAGGCCCGGGACCCACTTCGATCTCTACAACGTGATTCAGAAGCTTGACGAGTCATTAAAAGACTACATTCGGCGTTTCTCGGAGAAGCAAAACAAGATCCCCGGCATCACCGACGACGTCATTATAGCTGCATTCCAGAAAGGCGTCCGCGACGAGTTGCTGATCAGCAAATTCAGGCGTAAGCCTCCGAGGACGGTCAAGAAGATGTTCGAGACAGCCAACTCCTACACCAAATCAGACGATGCAATTAAAGCCTCGCGGCAGGACAAGCATGACAAGCAATCTAGGAGTAGCTGGCGCCCCAAGGACAACGGCAACAGCAACAACGGCAAAAAAGATCGCAAGCGTAAGCCCGAGGATCTGGTCGCCACGACGTCTAACTACCAACAACAGCGTCCCCGAGTCGCCGTCTACGACAAGATCATGAACGCCCAATGCACTCATCACCCGAATCACAAGCACGCGGCCAAAGATTGTTTCATCTACAAATAGTTCGCCGAGCAATATGCAAGTCAATTACACCAGAAGCCGTCAGACAGAGCCGGCGCTTCAGGAACCAAGAGGGACGACCCAGCTGGTGGCTCAGAGCCTTTTCAAGATTACAGGACTGAGTTAAACCACATTTTTGGAGGACCGCTAGCGTACGAGTCGAAGAGGAAGCAGAAGCTGACCGATAGAGAAATCAACGCTGTACAACCTGAAGTCCCACGTTACTTATGATGGTCGGAGGTGGCTATCACGTTCAACCGCTCGGATCACCCTGACCGAATGGTTCACCCGGGGCGGTATCCCCTGGTACTAGACCCGGTGGTTCGCAACGTCAAGCTCAAGCGTGTCCTCATCGACGGCGGTACCAGGGGATACAGATCCTTTTCGCCAAGACTCTGGATGACAGCCCTGACATGACTCCGTGAAAAGGGGTTGAACTCGGCTTCAATTCTGACCTCGGGATCTGCATCATCATCCAGAGTCTCAACATCCTTTTCGCCAAGACTCTGGACGAGATGCAGATCCCGAGGTCAAAATTGAAGCCGAGTTCAACCTCTTTTCACGGAGTCATCCCAGGGCTGTCATCTACGCCACTCGGGCAAATCACCCTTCCGGTCACCTTCGGCACTCGTGAAAACTTCCGGACAGAGAACATCAGCTTTGAGGTTGCCGACTTCGAAGCAGCTTATCATGCAATCATCGAAAGACCTGCGCTCGCCAAGTTCATGGCGGTACCTGACTACACCTACCTCATGATGAAGATGCCCGGCCCCAATGGAGTCATCTCCCTGCGTAGCAACGTCAAGCAAGCCTTCACCTGCAACAAGGAGAGTTGTAACATGGTCCAAACTCGTGAGAGATTACTCGGCCAACAAGAGATCTGACTGGCTGCATCAACATCAGGCGAAGGCGAGATCCCAGCAAAGAAGATAGCCAAGTCAGGAGAAGGCGACGCCAAGACAAAGACGATTCCCCTTGATCCCTCTGATCCTTCCAAAACTACTGTAATAGGCACCAAGTTAGATCCCAAATAGGAAAGCGCGCTCGTCACCTTTCTACAAAATAATAAAAATATATTTGCTTGGAAACCGTCTGATATGCCGAGTATTCCTAGGGAGGTGATCGAGCACTCATTGAATGTGAAAGAGGACGCGAAACCTATAAAGCAACGACTCCGCCGTTTTGCTCAAGATCGAAGGGATGCAATCAAGGAGGAACTCGACAAGCTCTTGGCGGCTGGATTCATCAAGGCAGTTTACCACCCCGATTGGTTGGCCAACCCGGTTCTGGTTCGGAAGAAGACAGGACAATGGCGCATGTGCGTAAACTACACCGACCTCAACAAATCTTGTCCCAAGGATCCCTTTGGATTGCCCCGTATTGATCAAGTCGTCGATTCAACAGCCGGCTGTGAGCTTCTGAGCTTCTTGGATTGTTACTCGGGATATCATCAAATCAACTTTATGGTGTCTCACCACGACATTGAAGCCAATCCAGAGAAGATCAACGCTATCCGGAATATGAAGCCCCCGAGTACCCAGAAGGACATCCAGAAGCTTACTGGTTGCATGGCGGCGCTGAGCTGTTTTCTTTCTAGACTCGGTGAACGAGGTATGCCCTTTTTCAAGTTGCTCAAGAAGACCGACGAATTTCAATGAACCCCGGAGGCCCAGAAAGCTTTTGAAGACTTCAAGGACTTCCTCACAACGTGTCACGCCCGGAAATTCACTAGTAATTTCCGAACTAATTTGTGCATACAATCCTCGTCCAGGAATCAGCCGAGGTACACAAATCGACAATTTAATATACAGAATCATCAAAATAATAACGTTACATGCTTACAAGAGTAAAGAAAACTGCAGCGGACAAACGATCTAGCGATGGCTTCAACTCCACTCTCGCAGGCAGCTCAACTGGGGTATAAGCCAAACGTCTTCTCCTTCTGGATCCTTTTTCTCCAACTGAGGTTTGATGATTATTGCAAGGTGAGTACATGGAATACTCAACAAGCCACACAGCAAGTATGCAAGTGCACAGGGATACAAAGGATGGCAATAATAGGGTTCATTTGCAAAGGCAGCATTTAGCAAATATCTAAGAATTATAAAACAGTTGAGTTACTAAATATCAATATTAACCAATCACTGCACAACACACCAATGCTGCACAGGCCCAACCAAACTTGAACAACCATTCCCGGTCGTACAAATCAAACCTCCAAACCGGAATTAACCATTCCATACCAGGAGTTAAGCCAATTATCACCATATATCACATTATTATTATTATTGATGAACAAGTGGAACTAATCACGAAAAACATTGTTAGGCTCGCCCATAACCGCGGGCACGGCTATTCGAATAGTTTTACTCTGGCCAGAGATGTACAAATTTACCCACAAGACACAGCCCCACAACATGTTGCCATGCCCTCAGTACCACCACGGTACCTCGATAAGGAGCTGTGACAGTACCCCTCGCATAACACAATTCAAAATAGTGCACCGTTCCCGGATCATAGTCACCCCCTTTAACCAAGGTATGGACTCCCCAGCGACCCCCATGGACTTATCGCCACTTCACAGTCTGGTGCCCCACAATGAACCATACTATACAAAAGATAAAGCCGTTGCCCACGCTGGCTTGTGGTTAGTACGGTTAATGCTTCACAACTGTAGCTCGCGAACCGGTCCTTAATTGTCATGAGCACAACTATCCAAACCTCAAACCATGTGCTCACAACCCACCATTAATTAGGTTTGAGTTGGCAAATTAATTAACCAATCACGATTGACCATCGTGAGCTACCATTAAATATCCATCATTAAGTATTAGTGAAACATTAGTTATCCCAATAGTGTGCTAATGTTTCTAAGCATGACTAAGCAATTATCCTGCTATCTAGTTGAACCAATATATAACGTCCAACTAGTCAAATTTATAACCCAAGGTATCAAGGAATAGGATAATCAATGCAAATTGGCCATAACAAAGGAATAGGTTCACGCCACCCAATGACATTCAAAAATAAATGCACATTTGAAATAAATAGAGAATTTAAATATAGGATCAACATGCTCAAAGGATTGTGTTTGGGATCTGTGTGACTTGCCTTGCAAACAAGCGTCTTTAACTCATCTTCAGGAACTTTTCCAACGAACAAACGATCCTTCGAAACGACTGAAAACTAAACCTAGAACGCAAAACAAGGAAAACACTAATAAAAACCAAATAAACAGTACAAATAAAAAACATACATGGGTTGAGCTTAAATTTAGATGAATTTAGAGACTTGAACAACCTCATTCTGAGTTTATATGAATTAGTTATGATTTTTACAAGATTTACTCCAATTAAAGATTAATTAAAAAGATTAAATAGATTTATGACACAATTTATATTTATTATTATTATTAAATAGACCTTGATTTTAGATAAATTTAGCAACTGGAACCACATTAATCCGAGTTACGGTAAATTAGTTATGAATTTTATAAATTTACCGATTAAGCTGACATCAGCGATGACATCATCGCCGGCGGTGGTGGCTCGGGACCCTATGGTCGCCGGCGATCTAGGGCACGGCGGCGAAAACGGAAGGCACCAGAAGGAAGAGCACGACGAGGGAAGCTCACCGAGGGATGGTGCGACGATGGACGACAACGGACGACGACGATGGCGAGGTTGAAACGACGGCGTAGCACGGGTTGACGACAACGACGTAGCTCCGGCGAGTTGCAGCAGCGGCGAAGGCGTGGACGGTGTTCTCCTCGCAGCTGCGAATCCAACGGAGGTGGCTGCGCTGACCGGCGATGGCGGAGTCGACGGCTACGGCCGGCTGGAGCGGCGGCCGAAGGTGGAGAGAGAGGGAGATCACGGGGAGAGGGTTTCGGGTGGCGGCAAGCTTGGGCAAGGGGGTGGAAACCGAAGAGGAGGCCGAGGGGATCCTATTTATAGGCGCAAGAGGTCGAGTCCGGGCCCAGGACGGCTAAGGCGGCGCCGAGAAAAACTAGGTTCGGTTTGGAGAGATAAACTCAAGTTCGAGCTCGATTCCGCGTCGGATTCAAAGGGATAAACTCCGATTCTTGGGGGAAACGGAAGAGGAGGATAAGGGAAACAAATCCCCTCAACTAATTTTGGGGAAGGCTTCACGGATTCGAGAGGATTTTGAGGCTAGGTTTAAAACTTGCTTCGGTTGCTACAGTGTCACGGGCTGGAGGTTGAAGAAACGATACTGTAGCGAGAGGGAGGTAGTGTAGACTTTTACTTTTTATGTTTTTTGGGCCGGTTGAAGAATGACACAAAACAGACTTTAGAAGGGAGGGGCAGTCCGGGCTGAGAAAGAGAGGGAGCTGAATTAGACTTCTCCAGATTTGGCCCAAAACAGAAAAGAGACTTAAATTGCTTTTTTTCCAATTAAATAATTGCTGAAATGATCTTTTGATTATTGAGAATACTTTCAGTCCTCAAATAATTCCAAGAAAAATCTTGAAAATACTTGGACACTCAAAGTATTTAATAAAATTATAACCAGATCATTTAATGATTAATTTATTATTTGAATATTTGCTGAAATGTTCTTTGTATTAGTAAAATTAGTATTTGAGCTCCGAAAAATCCGAGAAAATTCCAGAGAGTGTAATTAACTATGGAGAATTTAATAAAAATTAAATCCACCAACGATTTATCGAGGAAATTTTTATCTAGCTCGGTTTATTGTTCAAATTTTTCATAGATTTTATTCAAACACTTACTTTAATTATTAAATAATTTCTAAAAATTCCTTTTTCACAACAATTTATAATTTAACGATTTTTAGGGTGTGACAAATCCACCCCCCTTACAGAAATCTCGTCCCGAGATTTGGAACGGCTAGGTAATACTTTGCTAACCACTTTCTCAAAACAGCTTGACCAATCTGACACACCTTTGTATGACCCCTTTTTTTTTGTGCTTCTTGCAATAGAACCTAACACCTAACTTAATTCTCATGTAGATATTGATATTATCGGGTCTGCCTTTCTGAAAATGTTGACTACAATATCTCCAAATATTGTGGCTTTCGGCATAACTCTCCGTTGTACAATCTATCAAGTCATTTGATTGAATACCACAGTTTTTTTCTCTATGTCATTCTCGAAGTTCCCTTGACTCTATCAAGCCCATAGAAATCTCACTTCACACTAGGGTCGAATTATTTCCCCTGATTCTACTTTTGTAAAAAAAATGATATGTAACATTCTGTTCAATCCAACCTTCCGAGATAAACTGATCTCTTTTTATCTTATTGAAACCAGTCTCTTATCCATTAATTAGATTAACCAGATACTAAATTTTCCTCAATTCGAGCTTCAAGGTATTTTAACGGATAGCTGATCCTGCACTATCTTTATCAATCTGACCTTCACCTTTTACCGTGAAAACAAACATTGTCAGCATCTCCAATATTCAAGAATTGCTTCATGTAACGGTGACTCCTTAACCCTTCAAGTTTTAGTTTACAATACAGCTTCTTGTATAGCTTGACCATCAATCATCCAGACAAACTATCAAGACATTACTCTCATCATTGGTGTAAACCACTCTGCGACCATATTTTATGGCTTCTACAGTTTCAAAATACCTTAAATTAGAGAACTTCACAATTTGACTTGATATCATACTGATCTGGTGATTAAGGTTCCATTTCAAATTGGTTTTTATCCATCACCTTCCTGCCTATCCTTTCCTTGATTATCATCCTCATACTCAGATTAACGTAGTAATGATGTCCATGGTAAATCTTCATTGTACTATGGGTGTATGTATAACTGATAGAACAATTGCTATCTCACAGAAACTTTGTAGTGATTCGTCAAGACTTGTACCGGTGACATGTCGGCAGGCAAACCATTCCTGACCTTGTACCATTTTGGTAGAGTATAAATCTTCCTTAGTGCTTTTTCAGTAATCTTTGATGTAGGAAACTTCCATTATGACTTTATATATCCTTGCTTAATCATCACTTTGTCTTTATTCTTGTTTTCCCAAGTGGCCATAAACATATGTCTGACTTGGGCATTATACTATCCTTTGATGAATATTAAAGTCCGTGTATAAATTACAAGATTTCAAAACAACCTCGTAGTTTTATCCAGTCTCACTTCCTTGGATTATATCTGTTCAACACCATGGTGATTCTATTTAACTGAATCCATAACCATTAAACAGACTGGCATTCTTTTAAAAGAACTTTCAATCTCGTGTATCCATGATAAACTGAAATACGTGAATAAACTGATTGCTTGGATCCACATATTATCCTTAGACTAATCATTACTGGACTTGCCGAAGCCATTTCTTTATTTGAAAATCTCTATCTCATTCCATAACTACCACATAACTTCCATCTTTAGGGGAAAACACAAACCATTTGAATCTCTTGAGCTGTTGTTGATCCTTTGCAATATAGACATTGGCTGGCCTTTCATTCACTTGGGTGAGAACAACTGTACAGTTTATCAGTCCTTGTTACATTCTGGGCCTTATATACTGGTGTAACTGCGACCTTGCATCCATTAATATTGCTCTTCGAACTTGTTCCACTTCTCATGGTTATTGAATGTAAACATAGTGGATAGAGTCGTATGTGAAACAATTTATTACTAATATCCCTCTTACTTGATTCTATACTGATGTTGAAACTCCAACTATCGACCTTCTCTTAGAAAATGTCTCATTTGGTTTAAACTGGTCATAGACATGCCTTCTCCATATCTTTCTACTGGAACTGGACATTTTTAATTGAAACTAGTGTTGTCTCTATCATAATGTCTTGACTTGAAACACATACCAATCTCCAATAGGTGTGGGGTGCGTTTCTCTTACTTAGCAATCTTATTGCTCAGGCTAAAATAGAAACAAAACTTGAACCTTTGTTAATAATACCTCCATTGTTCACTTTCGACAGTACTCGTTTGTCCCAACTAACAGAAATGTCCCCATGGTTACCCTGACTGACAAGCAATCTGCTAGAACTTCTGTTCATTCTTTATGACCTTGATTATTACTGAATTTATCTGGCAACCACTAACCACTTGATCCATTTCTTTAACCAAGACATAGACACTTTATGAATAGCGTATTCACTAGAGATATCTTCATGACAGTGATTTGAATAATGGGTCCATACTTAATGTGTTCCACTTTTTCAAACCAATCAAAACTCCACATTCCATTTAATTCTCATTGAAGACTTGTAAACTCACTTCCTCCTACTAATTCTACTTTTAAAACAACACCCCTTTAGATTCCTCAGT
This sequence comes from Oryza officinalis, assembly GCA_008326285.1. NCBI lineage: Eukaryota > Viridiplantae > Streptophyta > Magnoliopsida > Poales > Poaceae > Oryza > Oryza officinalis. The sequence goes on from BDMV01000001.1 coordinate 63,865,748, forward strand.
GTTAACTATTTTGATTATGCTGATATTGTCGTCCATTGATCCTTTAACCTTTAACCTTCCTTAGGACTCTGGTCTCCTAAGTGCTTGGATGACAGACTGTGTTGTCCACAACAGTATCATGATGAATGTTATTTGGAGATCTAGGCACCTTGTTCCATAGCTGAAAGAATTGGGTTGGGTATATTGACTATTAACTTGTTGTTTGAAACTACTAACACTGTTGAGCACAAAACTTTCTTTGCTTGAATTCATTCTCTTGGGTCGAGGGAGGTAAGAGACAAAAAGAGAAAACAAAGGAGACAGGGGACTAAGAATAGAACAAACTTCTTTACTAAACTTTAACTTTTATTGATATGAAATGAGTTGTTTTTTTAACACAGGACTGAGCTTCTGAACTAGCATGGTTATATCACAACCCTTGATATACACCATACGCTAAAAACCCACACACACACAAACAAAACTTAAGCAAGCAAGCTAACACAACGCTCTGACTAACAAAACACTACTACTCTTAAGGGTAAGACTTAGGTTCTGCCATAGGTTCTTAAAACTCCTTCATTCTTCCTTTGTACAACTCCTCTTCACGGGAATTGACCTTCCTTGAGAAAAACTCCAGTGCAAAGACGCTTAACAACTCGAGTAGGCTTCACGTCCTCTTCATCTTCATCCAAAGAAGTTTCTCCTTTTAGCTTCCTCAGTTCTACTCAAAAATTCTTTTTTTGGCGAAGAACAAGCTTACGATTGGTGTCTTTCCGATATTAGGCAAAACGAGCTTCAGTGTATTCCAACATCTTGGCGGTGTAATTGTCTTTAGGCTGAGACTTGTCCCTCACCTGTTCAAACATCTTCTACAACCTAACAATCTTCTCATTTTGGGCATGCTTCTGAACCATGGCTTCGGTCTTGTAATCAGAATGTAGGTGGTCAAGAGCATGCAACATCGTCCTCATGTGCACAATTGTCTGATTCTCTTCATCCCAAGTGTTCGCGCAACCATTCATCCAAAATTCATCACCATGTTGTTCAACTTCCTTTTGAAAAAGCGCCTTGCGTTCTTGTGCTGCTCTTCTTTCATTAAACTCATCATTCTTCTTGGGCAGATCACCCCAGATTTCATCAAAGCGTGCCATCATCTTTTCCAACTTCTCCTTGGAGGGATCCATCTAGAACAGGTTGAAAGCTAAAGAAGGGAGATGAGTAAAACTTTTGCAAAGACAAATGGGGTAAGGAGGAAAATAGAATTTTGCAAATAGATTTTTGTCTTAGCAAAGACATGTCCTTATGGGTTTAACCATTTGGCTTGACCTACAGTCAAGATGGCTCTGATACCAACTTGTCACGCCCGGAAATTCACTAGTAATTTCCGAACTAATTTGTGCATACAATCCTCGTCCAGGAATCAGCCGAGGTACACAAATCGACAATTTAATATACAGAATCATCAAAATAATAACGTTACATGCTTACAAGAGTAAAGAAAACTGCAGCGGACAAACGATCTAGCGATGGCTTCAACTCCACTCTCGCAGGCAGCTCAACTGGGGTATAAGCCAAACGTCTTCTCCTTCTGGATCCTTTTTCTCCAACTGAGGTTTGATGATTATTGCAAGGTGAGTACATGGAATACTCAACAAGCCACACAGCAAGTATGCAAGTGCACAGGGATACAAAGGATGGCAATAATAGGGTTCATTTGCAAAGGCAGCATTTAGCAAATATCTAAGAATTATAAAACAGTTGAGTTACTAAATATCAATATTAACCAATCACTGCACAACACACCAATGCTGCACAGGCCCAACCAAACTTGAACAACCATTCCCGGTCGTACAAATCAAACCTCCAAACCGGAATTAACCATTCCATACCAGGAGTTAAGCCAATTATCACCATATATCACATTATTATTATTATTGATGAACAAGTGGAACTAATCACGAAAAACATTGTTAGGCTCGCCCATAACCGCGGGCACGGCTATTCGAATAGTTTTACTCTGGCCAGAGATGTACAAATTTACCCACAAGACACAGCCCCACAACATGTTGCCATGCCCTCAGTACCACCACGGTACCTCGATAAGGAGCTGTGACAGTACCCCTCGCATAACACAATTCAAAATAGTGCACCGTTCCCGGATCATAGTCACCCCCTTTAACCAAGGTATGGACTCCCCAGCGACCCCCATGGACTTATCGCCACTTCACAGTCTGGTGCCCCACAATGAACCATACTATACAAAAGATAAAGCCGTTGCCCACGCTGGCTTGTGGTTAGTACGGTTAATGCTTCACAACTGTAGCTCGCGAACCGGTCCTTAATTGTCATGAGCACAACTATCCAAACCTCAAACCATGTGCTCACAACCCACCATTAATTAGGTTTGAGTTGGCAAATTAATTAACCAATCACGATTGACCATCGTGAGCTACCATTAAATATCCATCATTAAGTATTAGTGAAACATTAGTTATCCCAATAGTGTGCTAATGTTTCTAAGCATGACTAAGCAATTATCCTGCTATCTAGTTGAACCAATATATAACGTCCAACTAGTCAAATTTATAACCCAAGGTATCAAGGAATAGGATAATCAATGCAAATTGGCCATAACAAAGGAATAGGTTCACGCCACCCAATGACATTCAAAAATAAATGCACATTTGAAATAAATAGAGAATTTAAATATAGGATCAACATGCTCAAAGGATTGTGTTTGGGATCTGTGTGACTTGCCTTGCAAACAAGCGTCTTTAACTCATCTTCAGGAACTTTTCCAACGAACAAACGATCCTTCGAAACGACTGAAAACTAAACCTAGAACGCAAAACAAGGAAAACACTAATAAAAACCAAATAAACAGTACAAATAAAAAACATACATGGGTTGAGCTTAAATTTAGATGAATTTAGAGACTTGAACAACCTCATTCTGAGTTTATATGAATTAGTTATGATTTTTACAAGATTTACTCCAATTAAAGATTAATTAAAAAGATTAAATAGATTTATGACACAATTTATATTTATTATTATTATTAAATAGACCTTGATTTTAGATAAATTTAGCAACTGGAACCACATTAATCCGAGTTACGGTAAATTAGTTATGAATTTTATAAATTTACCGATTAAGCTGACATCAGCGATGACATCATCGCCGGCGGTGGTGGCTCGGGACCCTATGGTCGCCGGCGATCTAGGGCACGGCGGCGAAAACGGAAGGCACCAGAAGGAAGAGCACGACGAGGGAAGCTCACCGAGGGATGGTGCGACGATGGACGACAACGGACGACGACGATGGCGAGGTTGAAACGACGGCGTAGCACGGGTTGACGACAACGACGTAGCTCCGGCGAGTTGCAGCAGCGGCGAAGGCGTGGACGGTGTTCTCCTCGCAGCTGCGAATCCAACGGAGGTGGCTGCGCTGACCGGCGATGGCGGAGTCGACGGCTACGGCCGGCTGGAGCGGCGGCCGAAGGTGGAGAGAGAGGGAGATCACGGGGAGAGGGTTTCGGGTGGCGGCAAGCTTGGGCAAGGGGGTGGAAACCGAAGAGGAGGCCGAGGGGATCCTATTTATAGGCGCAAGAGGTCGAGTCCGGGCCCAGGACGGCTAAGGCGGCGCCGAGAAAAACTAGGTTCGGTTTGGAGAGATAAACTCAAGTTCGAGCTCGATTCCGCGTCGGATTCAAAGGGATAAACTCCGATTCTTGGGGGAAACGGAAGAGGAGGATAAGGGAAACAAATCCCCTCAACTAATTTTGGGGAAGGCTTCACGGATTCGAGAGGATTTTGAGGCTAGGTTTAAAACTTGCTTCGGTTGCTACAGTGTCACGGGCTGGAGGTTGAAGAAACGATACTGTAGCGAGAGGGAGGTAGTGTAGACTTTTACTTTTTATGTTTTTTGGGCCGGTTGAAGAATGACACAAAACAGACTTTAGAAGGGAGGGGCAGTCCGGGCTGAGAAAGAGAGGAAGCTGAATTAGACTTCTCCAGATTTGGCCCAAAACAGAAAAGAGACTTAAATTGCTTTTTTTCCAATTAAATAATTGCTGAAATGATCTTTTGATTATTGAGAATACTTTCAGTCCTCAAATAATTCCAAGAAAAATCTTGAAAATACTTGGACACTCAAAGTATTTAATAAAATTATAACCAGATCATTTAATGATTAATTTATTATTTGAATATTTGCTGAAATGTTCTTTGTATTAGTAAAATTAGTATTTGAGCTCCGAAAAATCCGAGAAAATTCCAGAGAGTGTAATTAACTATGGAGAATTTAATAAAAATTAAATCCACCAACGATTTATCGAGGAAATTTTTATCTAGCTCGGTTTATTGTTCAAATTTTTCATAGATTTTATTCAAACACTTACTTTAATTATTAAATAATTTCTAAAAATTCCTTTTTCACAACAATTTATAATTTAACGATTTTTAGGGTGTGACACAACGCCACCCGTGTTTGCATCGCCTTACCCTCAAGAACCCTTGTTGCTCTACGTTTTCGCAACCTACCAGGTGGTCAGCACTGTCTTGGTCGTCGAGCGAGAGGAGGAAGGACAAACTCAGAAAGTTCAAAGGTCAATCTACTTCATCAGCGAGGTGCTGGCCGGATCCAAAACGCGTTACCCCCAGGTACAAAAATTGCTATATGGAGTCTTAATTACCGTCAAAAAGTTGGCCCATTATTTTCAGAGTCACTCGGTTACCGTGGTCACGTCTTTTCCACTCGGCGATGTCATCCATAACCGGGAGGTTATTGGGCGCATCGCGAAGTGGGCTCTGGATTGATGCCGCTGGAAATTACCTTCAAAGCTAGAACAGCTATAAAATCTCAAGTCTTGGTGGACTTCGTGGCCGAGTGGACCGAGCGTCAAGAAGATGTACCTTGGGAGGAGCTGCAATACTGGACCATGCATTTTGATGGGTCTAAACGAGTCACCGGCTTGGGAGCAGGAGTTGTCTTGATTTCCCCGACTGGGGAGCGGCTACGGTATGTTCTTCATATACATTTTCCTGCCTCACACAATGTCGACGAGTACGAAGCTTTACTTCATGGCCTGCGACTTGCTGTGTCACTCGGCATACGACGGATGGTTGTACGAGGAGATACCCAGTTGGTGGTCAATCAAGTAATGAAGGACTGGTCTTGCTTGGATGATAATATGGCAGCATGTCGACAAGAAGTTCACAAGCTAGAGGACAAGTTTGACGGCCTGGAGTTATCTCATGTTTTGAGGCACAACAATGAGGCAGCAGACAAATTAGCGCAGTTTGGGTCCAAGCGAGAAGCAGCCCCAACTGATGTTTTCGTATAACACCTTTATGAACCGATTGTTGCTAAAAAATTAGTTGCCAATGAAGAAGTTGCAGACCAGATCGTCATGCTCGATGCCGACTGGAGGACGCTGTTCATCAATTTTCTGACTCGGCAGGAGTTACCGGAAGACCGGGATGACGCAGAGCGAACCCGACGTCGTAGTCAGAGTTATGTCATGGTTGATTCGGAGTTGTACAGAAGAAGCCCGTCTGGAGTTTTGTTGAGATGTGTCACGCCTGAGGAGGGACGACAATTGTTGCAGGATATTCACTCGAGAATTTTTGGCAGTCACGCTGCGGCACATACTTTGGTGGGCAAGGCTTACAGGCAAGGTTTTTTCGGGCTCACGGCGGTCTCCGACGCTGACAAGGTGGTTCGCACATGTGAAGGATGTCAGTTCTTCGCTCAGCAAAGCCATGTTCCAGCACAAGAGTTACAAACAATCCCATTGTCATGGCCTTTTGTGGTATGGGGTTTGGATATGGTTGGTCCTTTCAAAAAGGCTCTAGGAGGATTTACAAATCTATTCGTCGCAATTGACAAGTTTTCCAAGTGGATTGAGGCCAGGCCAGTTGCTACAATAACTGCGGATAAGGCGCGAGATTTTATTTTAAACATTGTGCACCGGTTTGGTGTTCCGAACAGGATTATAACCGATAATGGGACTCAGTTCACTGGAGGCGTTTTCAAGGAATTCTGTGAATATTTTGGAATAAAGATTTGCTATGCGTCGGTAGCGCAACCCAGAAGCAATGGACAGGTTGAACGTGCCAATGGTATGGTTCTTCAAGGCATTAAAGCCCGAGTGTTTGATAGGCTACGTCCTTACGCTGGGAGATGGGTTCAAGAGTTGCCTTCAGTATTATGGTCGTTACGGACTACACCCAGTCGGACTACTAGCCAATCACCTTTCTTCTTGGTTTATGGGGCTGAAGCAATGTTGCCGAGTGAGATGGAGTTCGAATCTCTTCGAGTTTGCAGTTTCAACGATGAATGGTATGATCAAGATAGAGTTGACGACTTGACCCGACTGGAAGAGGCTCGTGAGGCTGCATTGGTTCAGTCGGCAAGGTTTCTTCAAGGACTTCAACATTATCACAACCGAAACGTTCGATCACGAGCTTTTATCGTTGGTGATATGGTTCTACGGAAGATTCAGACTATGAAAGACAGACACAAGTTATCTCCATTATGGGAAGGCCCTTACATAATCGCTGAGGTCACTCGGCCAGGAGCATATCGTTTGAAGCGTGAAGATGGGACCATGGTGGAGAATTCTTGGAATATTGAGCACATTCGTCGATATTATACTTAGACTTATTGTATCATGTCTTTCTCGACTGCCGACTTCAAATAAGTTGCCTTCTTGAGTTGTCAGTCGAGGGCTATACGTATCAGTAAAGTATGATGTTTTTTATCAATGATGACTTGTTCATACTTGGTTTATCATTATTTAGTGTTCTGGTTTGAGTTGAGTAAATAAGGACAGAAAATTTTTTGATGGCTTAATCAAGTTTAGGCTTGGTGACAGTCGAACGAAAATTTTTAAGAAATTAAATGCGAAGACTCAAATTAGGGCATAAACATAAATAAACTGAGTAATTACAAGTTGTGTTACAATGGTGGTTTACATCAGAGAAGTTATCCCTGAAAGTTTTCAACAACATCAGAAGCAATTTTGTTCACCGATTCTTGTGCTTCATTGATTAGCTCCAAGGCTTGTTCATCAGTGGTGCCATCAGCAAAGCCATCTCCTATAGAGTTTATATCTACCCGGGGATAGAGCGACTTTGTCATTGCCAGGGTTTGGCTTGCACTCATGACAGTAGCATCAGTGATATTCTCTATGTACTTTTTTAGAGCTGTCCTGAGTTTATCAAAGATTTCTAAAGCATCCATAGAGCTTGTCCCGAGGCCATTCTCATAAAGTGTCGACAATATAGGCGTAGTTGCATTGGCAATGTCGTCTCTGACTCTTTCGGCTCTCCGGACTTTTTCAGCAAAGACTTCAAATTAAGCAAGGGATTTAATCTTATTAGCTACAAGTTTGATATGATTCAGATTACACAAATAACCAAGATCAGATAGATCAAGGAGTATGAGTTTCAGGGATTACCTTCAATTTCTTCTAAGGCTTTGTTTTTGTCAAACTCAAGCTTGGCATTATCAGTCTCTGCTTTCTTTAATTGAGCCTTGAGGGAATCAATTTCATATATATTGGCTACAACATGAAGATTTGGAGTTAATGAAGCTGAACAGATTATACAAGAACAAGATTAGTTGGTTTGTATTACCTCCAATTGAACCGCGAAGTTCCAGGTTCATATCTCGAAGCTTACTGATTTCTTCCCTAAGGACGACCTCTCTAGCTGCAGCTTCTTCTCTGGTTTCTTTGAGATCTTGCTAGATGTTTTTCAGAGAGTTGACATGAGGTACCAGCTTCTCTAGAGTGTCTGACTTAGCCATTGAGCGACGATGTATTCTCTACGTTATGAAGATTGAGACAGTCGATTAAACAATACTATGCGGTTGAGATATGAGAAATTTATACATACATTCATCAACCGAGTTGCTTCATTGAGGCTGGCGACAAGCATATTGCGTTCTTCAGCTTCTTTTTGCTTGTTCAACACGGTGCCTACCTATTGCCTTCGGCATCTCGCCACTCAATTTTGATTGAAGGTACTGAGTCGTCTGTGGACTTCAGTCGAGTAATCTCCTCCTCTTCAGTTGTTTGCTCTAAGGATGATGAATGAAGATGGAAGTCAGAAGATGTGTTCAAGACAAGAGTTTTGGGACTATCGAAGGTTACCTGTCCTCGGAGTTGGATCTTCAACCGGAGTTTCTTGACTGCATGGACCTTGTTTGTCCTTGTCCGGCTGGTTTCCAGTCAGGGTGTCTTGACTGGCAGTCGGGGGCTCCTACTCAGGGATGTCCTCCCTCGGGAGAGGGTTCTGGGACCCTTGTTTTGCAGACTTCGGTTTTTTTGGCGTTGTGGATAGATTTATTTTTTCTGTCTGCCCGGTGGGATCTATGTCCTGAGGTTTTTGGAGAAGAGGATAAAGATGATCAAGATGAAATCAAGCAAAATTTCAATGAGAAGATAAATTCAGTTGTGTGAAGGACACCTGTTGGACTTCCTGATTTTTGGGGCAGACCTCGTGGATAGCCTCGGAGAGCTTGTGTTGGGTTTTGGAGTCTGAATTTCTTCGGTTTCTTCATCCGAGTCATCTACGACTAATTTCCTCTGCTTGCTAGCACGTTTGCTAGTCTCTTCGATGGTAGCAGCAGCTCTCTTGCCCTTAACTTGAGGTTTGATCTTAGGGCCGCCAGTTGGCTTCTTGGTAGTCGACTGTGCTGGTATATCTTCATGGAACACCTTATATGGCCGAGAGATGATCAGAGCATTTGCCTGCAAGCAAAGTTCTTAAGGTACATTGAAGAACATAGATAGATTGGAAAATGGTTCACGATGCAGAGTCTGCTTACCAAAGGAGGTGGTCGATGAAGACTGAAGGGAACAACTGGCAGCTTATTGCTATAATCCACTGCAATTCCAGAAGAGAAGACTTTGTACATATGAGCACACAAGACCTGGAAACTCAGGGATTCACAGTCTTCCCGATTGGGATCGCTTTGACCTTCGTATTCAAATGCAGGCTTAGACCTTTCTTTGATTGGACCCAGTCGGCACTTGATGAAGTGTCGAGTGATTTGTTCTCATTGGAGGCCCTTATTCTTTATCTCAAGGATTTTAGCCAGGAGGTTGTTAGCTTCTATCCAGTCTTGGTCTTCTGGCAGAGCATTCCAGTTGGCTCGTTGGATTGGTGGGAGACCGATGAAGTCGGGCAAACTGGGGGCTGGGTTTGAGATATAGAACCAGTTCGCATGTCAGTCCTTGTTTGAAGATTTCAGGGAAAGAGGAAAGTAGTCTTTGCGGAGAGTACCGCGGAGTTGAAATCCGGCGCCACCAACAACGCAAGGGTTATCTTTGGTTGGGTGTGCCTTAAGAGAGAACATGCGGCGGAAGAGGTTAAAGTGAGGATAGATACCCAAGAAGGCTTCGCACACATGGATAAAGATGGCAATGTGCAGAATGGAGTTTGGGTTCAGATGATAAATTTGAAGACCGTAGTAATCGAGGATACCACGGAAGAATTCAAAAGTGGAAAGACCAAATCCGCAATAGAAGAAGTGGGTGAAAACTACGATCTCACCGGTGTTTGGAGTTGGGAACTCTTCGCCGTACGCCAGGCGTCAACCGATGATCTCCTTGGCAGGAAGAACTCCGTCCTTTACCATTTCCCGTAGGGTTGATTCTTTCACATCTGATGTTGCCCATTGGTCGAAGGGGATTTCTCTCTCCTCTGCCATGGATGTGGTTTGAGGGAAACGAATCTGGTGTTGGGAGCGAGGATTCTCGGAGGAGATGATGGGGGCTGGATGCGCACGGTGGATATTGATGGAGCTTTGAGTTTCTGGATGGATGGATTTGGATGCGCTCGAGTTCTAGGTTTCTTCGGAAGAGTTTGTGAACAGGAGCGCGAAAGGGGAAATTTTCAGAAGATGAAGCGGCGGGGAAGACGACGGCGCTTCAGTAATTTTTAGGGTATCGGTAGGCTTTCTTGTATTTGGGCCGAGACCCATGAGAGGCCTACAGCCCATTATTCAGGTGTGGCTAGACACGTGTCTCTAGGGACTTAAGCAGATTTGCCTTGGCAATATGCACGTGCCTTATTGCCCGATGCCTTCAAAATCCTTTCATACAGCAGTTACTCAACTTTTTGAGGGTTGGTACGATGCAACTTGGAAGGTGACAAACAGTAAAGTTTTTTATAACTGTCCTGATAACTTTTCTATAGGTTGCAGGAGCTGTTTGGTTTTTTACAAAGCAATTGATTTTCTATTATATCAATGCTATTTTGCCACCTTGATGTGCTTTTTGATTAAGACCAATATTATGGCTTAGGCTATTTAATATTTTGGTCGTGTTTTTCAGATGATTGATAAATCTGTTAAGGTTTATTAACTCAGATTTTTTAGACAACATATTCCTGAGGATGGACGAGTTGTATGCTTTGAGAGAACTTGGGCATAACGACTCGGACAACATGAGCTTGTCAGTACTCGGGGTCATTATACACTATGCCTTGTCTATAAGGTTATGTGTTATATGATTTTTTATGATTGCTTTTGGCTTAGGCTATGCATTTATTTCACTCGGATGAGTATGATTATTATAGTTCTTGACTATATGCTTAGTTTGTTTAACTAAACACATAGTCGGGGGCTACACCTAATTAGGTGCATCTAGTCGATGCACCTAAGTATATATTCTTGGTAATTTTTGAGATGTTTTCAGCCCTTCACAGCCTTTTTATTGGATGATAAAACACTCGAGAGACTCAGGCAGGAATGGTGGAAGCACTCGGCGATGGAAGCACTCGGCTAAGGAGGTACTCGGCTATGTGTTATTCTGGTTCGAGGCAAAGTTATCTCGTCGACTGTGAAGGTCTCAGGGGTTACTGTGGAGATTATGGGTACCATATACCCTCATGGCTGGCTTATCCGACTTACCATAGGGGATAGGTTATGATTCATGAATATGTAATCGGCTTAGGACTTAAGTATTATGTTACCTTGTGTAATAAGGAACGGTTTATAGTCCTAGTCGGGAGTATTATGGAGATTGATACCAATTGTAGTTAGGTCTCCGACTTGTGAGCCTACCATCTAAACCTATATAAGGAGGGTAGGACGTACCTTGAGGGATATGAGACAATAGCGAATAGCTAAGCCTTTCTTCATACACAAAGAGATCACGAGATCAATAAACCACTCGGCGGATCAAATCTCCGAAACAGGAATAGGGTATTACTTCTTGATAGAAGGCCTGAACCTGTCTAAATCCCTTTGCACACTAACCCATCGTGTTTGGCGCTTGACTGCTACCCCCAATTTGTAATTGCCGAAACCAAGTTTCAACAATTACCTTCAATTTCCTCTGCCACACTTAAAGCATAAGCAACTATGTTCGCTTCTTCAATATATCTTTGAGGGGATTTAATATTCCTTTTGAGCTTATCTTTTGCAGTAAAATATTTTAGCGACTACTCAACTGTAGAAGAATTTGAATCTTCACTAACAGGTGCATCTTAGTTACTAGCAACATCTTCTTTTTCTGATGCATGCCCTGAACTGATCAAATGCTCCACCTGCACATTTGCTTTCTGTTGACTCTCAACAGAAACATTAGTAGAAGATTTGTCATGTAACATAACTGATTCATGGAAGACAACGTTTCTACTAATCACAACATTTTTAGTTTCAGGACATCATAACTTATAGCCTTTCACACCAGAAGAATAACCAAGAAAAATGCACTAAATAGCTCTAGGCTTCAATTTACCATTATCAACATGAGTATAAGCCATGCAACCAAATACTCATCAGTCTGAATAATTTGCTTGGAAACTAGACCATACCTCAATTAGAGTCTTTTTATCAATGGCATAACTGGGTGACTAATTAATAAGATAGCAAGCAGTAAAAACGGCTTCCGCCCAAAACTGTTTAGACAAACCTAGATTAGACAACATACAACGAGCCTTTAATATAATTGCCCTGTTTATACGCTTAACTACGCCGTTTGTTGAGGTGTATGAGGAATGGTGTAGTGACACACAATGCCTTCAGACTTATAATATAATTTAATTATCTTAGAACAGAACTCCATTCCATTGTCAGCATGAAATATTTTCACTTTTCTTTTAGTTTGTCTTTCAACCATAGTCTTTCACTCTTTAAACACATCAAAAGTTTGATATTTATGTTCCAAGAAATAAGACCAAACTTTTCATGAATAATCATCAACGATAGTCATCATATAACAAACACCTCCAAAAGATGTCTTACGAGCAGACCCTTATAAATCATAATGCACATAATTAAGAATACTTTTTGTAGTATGTGTAGATGTGTTGAACTTCACCATCTTATGTTTACCAAAGATGCAATGCTCACAAAATTTGAGCTTCCCAATGCCTTGTCCATCTAGCAATCCTCGCTTACTCAATTCTGCCAAACCAATTTCACTCATATACCCAAGATGCATATGCCAAAGATTAGTAGCATCGGAATTAGATAATGAATCTAAAACTGCAGCAACATTATTAGTTGTACCTCGCAGATGGTACAGGTTGGCAGTTTTAATATTAGCTTTCATCACAACAAGAGACCCTTGGTTACCATCGAAATTTCGTCTTCACCGAAATATTTGTACCATTTGCGATCAAGAGTACATAAAGAGATGAGACTTCTCTTCAAATTTGGAATATGCCGTACATCTGAGAATGTTCTGACACAGCCATCAAACATCTTGATCTAAATTGTTCCAATACCTGCAACCTTGCATGGTGTATTATCACCCATCAACACAGGACCACCTTGCACAGCTTCATAGGTGGCAAACCAATCCTTGTTCAGGCACATGTGATAGGTGCAAGCAGTATAAAAAATCCACTGGTCACTAGTTTATGCACAACCAGCATAAGCAACAAGCAATTCTGCACCAGACTTATCATCAATAATAATTGCGGCTTTATCTTTCTCTTCTTTATTACCTTTCGGTCTATAACTTCTGATTCTCTTGTCTTTGTTCTGTAGCTTCCAACATTTAGAGATATCATATCCATCTTTCTTACAGTATTTGCATGATTTATACCTGCCTTTGGACTTTAATCTCCCGTAGTAGCTACTTGAATTTTTATCTCTTGATTAGTTCTTTATGTTTTTCTCTTGTTGACTGCCCCGAACAACCAAGCCTTCTGCTTATGAACTTGAACTTTCAGAAGGTATCATCTTCTTCATCTTTTCTTTAGCATGCAAAGCTTCATAAACTTCTTTCAAAGTTAAAGTATCACGACTATAAAAAAATAGTATCTCTGAAATTTGCTTATAAGCTAGGCAGCGAACACAATAGAATAAGACCTAAATCCTCTTCATCATATTTTACCATCATAGGCTCAAGATCAACAACAATTTTCTTGAAAGTGTAGAGATGATCCATCACATGCTCATCATCTTACAACTTGTACAAAAATAGCTTTTGCTTCAGGTGCATCTTACTGGTAAGATTTTTTTGTCATGCAAATCTGTTCTAGCTTCAACCACAACTCAATGGTTGTCTTCTGTTTAAACACCTCCTACAAAATATTGTTAAATAGATAAATATGAATATATGTCATAGCCTCATGATTCATTTTCTTCTCATCGCCGAACCAATCCTTAGTCCTCTTGTCAAATCCGGATAGCGCATCATCCAGGTCTTGTTGTGCAAGAATGACTCGTATCTTTACTTGCCATAGTGAGAATCTTGTCTCAATCTAGGAGAAATAGATCATACTTCAAATTCGTCATGGAAATTAATCCTAAATCTGCTAGTAAGAAGTTGAGGTCAATCTAGCAGAAACACGAATCTTTGGTACACTTCTCGTGGGTACGCAGCGAAGTACGTAGATCTCTTGGTACACAAGCTTGGGTGGACATAGCAATTTTTCTATGGAAAAAAAATAGCTTGGACTGGACCGGAGCTCTTGATTGATTTATTTTCCTCAATGCGCGCTGAGGTAGATGACTCCTGTGTTGCTCTAACCTGCACTGCTTTTTCCTCGATATGCATGCGCTAGATTGCTTGCTTCCTTCCCGCTGCAGTCCGCAGAGGACGAGGAGTGAAGGCTGCTGCTTCATTTTCTCCTGCACTTGACGACGACGATTTGGAATCGATCTAACAACTCCTCATCGAACACAATCTCGTCGACAGATTGATCCGACGGAACGATGAACACGACAGCGGCCGGGCAGTAGATCGATCTCCAATACTCTGATACCATTTGTTATGAAAATAGATGAACAATGGAGACACGTTTTTTATGTGAAAAAACCCTTGCGAAAAAAAATCACAGACGCCGACCGGCAATGATCACTATTGAGGAGTCGATTATAACAACAAGGGAATAACGATGGGAACGTCACTTTTTTTCGTACGACTTACAAGAGTATATATAAGAAATAAAATGAAGGACTTCTAATAGGGAAAGATACAGAGTCCTATTAGAAAACTAATCCGAATATATTGTAAGCCTAAATTCGAATCACATATTTAACATTGTCTTTGGTAATCAAACATGAAAGATACATCATAGGATATCTAAAACTGATGTCGACACCGATGTACGATATTTGATAACGGAGTTTAACCGTAGCCTACATCTTTGACAGATTGATTACGGATGTTTCTTCCCAATACAGCATATTACGGTGTATCGGGTATCCACGATCCTTGACCGGACTCTGCTGGCAATGATACCCGCAATTATGCTAATGTTGTATTGCGGTTACAACCGGTGTCTCTCTATTTAAGAGAGAGTAAGGACAGAGTCAAATCTAACTCTATCCTACATCTATTATAATTTCAAGGCAAGCTGTAACTAAATACTAAATAGAACCAGTATATTTGACACATATTCTAACACCCAGAAAGCCTGAACTCAGCCTCAGTCTTACACCCATACTTCTGTCAACGCAAGAAGAAACTGACGGCTTGAATACACCAGCTGGTCTCTGCAGGCTGATTTCGATCATGAATCATGGATGAAACTAGTGCCAATTTTTTCTTCTTTGAAAAATTGTACAACTAGGGCTTTTATTCCTTATTATCTCGAAATTTTAAAATAACGCATTGAACCAGTCCTGTCCAGCCATCACAAGGATTTCTTTAACGAAGTAAAATCAGACAGGAAAGAACTATCACCAATGGCATGGTCTGACTTCTGCCGACGCCAGCCTTGGAGGGTTAGAAAAATGCAAAATCCAGAAGGAAAACTGTCATTATCTTGACATATTATTTCCCAGCAACAAACACAATCTTGGTTCTCTTTCATCTGATGTAGCACGGAGGCGACTTTTGCAACAAGTTTTGATTGCATTAACAACTACCCCATACGACATTTTATATCTAAACCTGATTAATACTAATCGTTTTTCCTAAACATAGCGGCAATATGATCTGAATTCTGAAACAACATTTCACAAAAGCACCTGCATAGTAAATCGAACCCAATCCGACAGATTTGCAATGTTCTTTTAAACGATTATTACTCTTTAGGGATGGATCGTACGTGAAGCCTATATTTGTTGGAGTTGACCTGAATATATAATAAACATTCAACGATGATACAAACTGCAGAGACAGCTTGAGAGGAACACTAGAACACTGAACTCTGAACCATTCTACATGAGGTAGTATATTGGCATAAACAAACGTCGCAAACGACCGGTCTAATGCGTGCTCCCCCACTCAAAATGGCAACCAAATCAATGGCACAACCAATCGATCAAACAAACCCCTTATCGATCTCTTCCTCTTTATCTCTCGATCAATCTCAACAACTCATTTTGAGTTCGACAAAATTTCATTAAAAAAAATCTCAAGAACACGTCGTGTTCAGGCAAAACATCGGCAAGGACATAGGCGATCGATGGCCGCGGCCATGGTGAAGCTGCTCATCACCGGGCTGAGCACGGTGATCACCGGCGCGTCCGCGGTGGTGTTCAAGGGCGCCGCCGTGGCCATCGTGCTTCTGCTCAGGCTGGTCCAGCTCCCGGGCTGCCTCGGGTGCCTCCTCCTCTGCGCCATCAGAGCAGCCGTCGAGAAGGCCGTGGCGGCCGCCTTCGCCGCCGCCGGCGACGCCGTCTCGGTGGCGGCGGACGCCGCGGCGGGCGCGTGGAGGGACGCCGCGTCGTCGAACAGCACCGTGGCGGTGGCATTCGTGCAGGCCGCCATGGGGAGGCCCGAGGCGCTGCTCGCCGCCGCCGGCGAGGTGGCGGCGTTCGCGTGGGAGGTGGCCAAGCAGACGGCGTCCAACTCCACGGCCACCTTCCTCGACGCCGCCCGGTTCGTCGCCCGCCACGCCAGGGCGTGACGTACTCAAAAATGGCGGAAAATATTTTCTGTAAAATTGATTGAACTGCTCATTCGTAATCTAAAATTAATTTTGGCCTATCTGTAAAAATCCATTATAACTCCCTAAACTATTAGCCGTTTCTGATTCGTATATGGGCCGGAACTGAGGCCCATATATAAACAAGGCCCATTTCAAGCGGGTGGTTTCGTCTTGGTACGCGTAGCATTTTGTATTCTTTTATTTTGTTGAGTTGAGGCGCAAGATATTTTCGTGGCCGCATTTGAAGGAAGAGATTTTTTTTTTTGGGCCAAGTGGGCGCTTTACCTACAAAAACCCTAGCCGCCTCCGCCTCTGTAAAACCCTCAGGTTCCCCTCCATCCTCTCCTCGTCCCTCCTCCCCGCCGCCGCCGCCGCCGCAGACGCAGGTACGTCGGCATCTCGCCTCGTTCCTCTTGGATTCCGAATGCTCTTTCCCTTTGCGTGACGGATCTGGATGATCCATGGACGCCCTTCGCTAGATTGGGGGAGAAATCGGTGGTTGTGTTGGGGAAAAGGGTTGGTTAGATTGTTACTCGTTCCACCACTAGGTGGAGGTGGGAGAAGGTGGGATTTGTCCTCTGTTTTGCTGATTGGTAACTATTTTTCTAACGAGTTCTGCGATTTTAGCCTCTGACTGGGCTTAGATCCATGCATGAAATTGGTCAAATCAATTAATTTGTTATGATTTGTGGTTCGTTTGTTGTAAGTCCTGGTTGGTTTAGATTAGATTGGTCGAAGTCCGCTGTTAGATGAATAATCGGCAGAAACCATTTTTGATGGTAGGGTTTCCCCGTACATAATGAATTGTTGGGGTAGGTTTTCCCCGTAGACCATGGATTGTTTGGCTGCTTATGATTAAAAATCACTATCTTAGTCTGTCTACTGATGGTTAACAATGTGCGGCTACGGGTATTCGCAGATTTAATCCTCGATGGCGGCCTTCAACAAGCTCGGTAGCCTCTTCAGGCACAGTGCCTTGACAAGCAATGCCTCGGCCGGCTCTTCTCCTGCCATGTTCAACGCCGCTCGTCTGATGTCCACCAAGCTTTTCGTTGGTGGTGAGTTTTTTTTTGTTGTGTTGATTCTGATGTATGCAAAGTAGCATCTTCTTACATTGACTTGTTCCCTCTTGTCTCTTAGGTCTTTCTTGGAATACTAATGACGATTTGCTGAAAGAGGCATTCACCAGCTTTGGAGATGTGACTGAAGGTGAGCTTAGAACTTGATCAGAGAGACACTTTCTGAATAATATGTGTACATCTTTTTTCTGATGTGGTCAATGTTGTACTTGTTTCGGGATCTAATCAGTTATAGTTTGCGTCTTGCAGCTCGGGTGATCAATGACAGAGAATCTGGAAGGTCAAGAGGGTTTGGCTTTGTTAACTTTGCCAATGGCGATGACGCCAAGAGTGCCATGGATGCCATGGACGGTAAGGTGAGTCAAGACAAGATCCGCCGCTACTCCTTTACGATTTGAGCTACTGGCCTGTATCATTGTGTTAGTTTGAGTATATAAGTATACTGGAATGTTGGGGAATATGTTTCAGTTGTATAACATGCGAATATGGTTTGTATTGAGATGCATGCTTTTTGTGACTACCCTGTATAACACTTGTTAAGTGTGTTTTACTTTCTCTTTTTTGGTTTTGCCTCACCGACGAATGTTCTGCTGTGTTGTGTTTACTCCTAAATTGTTGAGGACAGATATGTACTCTTGCTAGGCCTCATTTTGTATTGCATTTCCATTGCTTGCAGGAACTTGATGGGCGGAGTATCCGCGTGAACTTCGCGAATGAGAGACCTCCAGGGAACCGAGGTGGTGGTGGGTACAGTGGCGGTGGTGGTTATGGCAACCAAGGAGGCTATGGTGATGGCAACCAAGGCTATGGAGGGCAGTTCTAAAGTGGGCAGACAGACTTAAATAATGAGCTTAAGACCTGATGTGGCTTATGTGAAGCCTTATTATGGTTTACTTTTATACCGTTTATTATCAGTCGTCGTTGAAATTCTAGGTGAAGATTAAATCTTCATATTGCACTTTATATGAAGACATGAATGTCTTTCAATCTATTGCACTGTGTAGAGGGTCATTACTCGAGTGTTTCATCAAGTCTTCTGTTGTCATTTGATCAACATTTGATCAACGTGATGCGTATTCTTTTCGTTGCTTCCTGTCGTTTGTTGTCCGTTGCATTTTATCCTGCTGTATGTTCTCCCTCGTCTTTTGCGTGTTGCTTAACTAAAATTTTTGGCAGTGCGTACATATTTGTTGCCGATATGAACTACGCTTGCTGACGTTAAAAGAAGTTTAGGGCTTTTTTGGAATACAGGATTTTCACATGAAACAGTTCAGTACCTTTAAAATTCCCGTGAAACTCCTCCATTTCAAATAGTAAGGGCCTTTTTGAATCAAAGGATTTATAAAGTAATTTCATAGGATTAAAATCTTATAGAAAATTTTTCTATTTGGCCCTTTAATTCAAAGGATTGGAGTTTTTTAAATCCTATAAAATTTCTATGGAATAGCTTATTACATATAGGTTTTGGAAGAAATTTAGTAAAACGTTCAACTATCTCGTTCATTCGATTTCTACGGTTCAATCAAACGATCAACTATCTTGTTCATTCAATTTCTACGGTTCAATCAAACGATCATTTTTGTCAGAATTATATGTTTTTGTATTTCTCTATTTTTTTATTCATCGAATGGACTCTAAGCCTTAATGAAAGAACTGATCCTGACCATTCCTCCAATTTCAAATAGTAAGCCTTAATGGAAGAACCGACCCTGACCACTGCCTTCGCACGAACTCTGTTATACTTCCTTCCGTTGTTCACCATCCTTGTTTCAATTTACATCGCTAATAGCTTTTAATTAACGAAAGTTGCATGTTTGTATTTATGGCACAACACAAAATATCAATACAACATACTTCAGATAATACAATTTTGTTTTTTTAATGACGAGCGATCAAAGTTGTGAATAATATCTGGTTATTTGAAACCGGTATGTTTTTTTAGTTTTCACTCCCTCTGTCCTAAAATATTCCTAAAATATGACCTATTATGGGATCTGCCAATTACGAATCTAAACAGGTTGTGGATTAGACGCTTGTTGTAACCTTGAGTATCTGAATTTTCTTGATGGGATTTTAACAAAAACCCACGATGACGGCTAGACGCGGGAAAAAACACGGTCTTGGTAGTAGAGATGTAAGTGAGTCGATCCACGAATACACTTATAAAACAAAAAAAAATAAGTCATTTTAGGTTTTTTAATTTATCGCCCAGTCTGATTTTCATCCTCAGCCTAAAAAACTGGATACAATGTATCCCCCAGCTTACAAAACCAGTACAAACGAGGTCCCTTAGCAATATTGACCTCGGTTTTGCCTGACGTGGCATCTACGTGGGATCCTTTGACTAGTCTTCATCCCACATGGCATTGACGTGGCTCTTACATGGCAGTTTGAACCCAAAAAAAGCAAAAATTAAAAACTAAAAATTTAAAACAAAATATGTGGGGCTCATATGTCAGTCAAATAAAAATAGTGGGACCCACATGACAATGGGTCCCACTTTCTCCACCTTACCCTCTCTACCTCTATCCTCTCTCTCTCCACCGGTGAGCATGCGCAGAGAGGGGTAGGGAGGCCAGCAAGTGGGGCGGGGAGGCCGCCATCCAGGGGTGGAGATGTAGCGGTCGGGGGAGGGATATGAAGAGGAAGCAGGACAAGGGGAGGCGGCAGCGGCGCCGCAAACCAGTGAGCCGTCAAGGCATCGGTGGGGATGCAGAACGAGTGGGCCACGTCCTCCGAAGTGGCCCTCGTCTTGGGTAGCGACAGCGGTGGCTCAAACCGGTGAGCCGGCCAGGCGCCAATGAGGCGGCAAGAAGGGGTGGTCGACGTCCTTCGGCTCTAGGAGGAAGAGGCCCTCGTCTCGGCCAGCGGGGAGGGAGGTGACGGGGAGGCCAAGGGGGCGAAGATCTAGGAGGGAAAGAAGAGCAGCCGCACCACTCCTGCCAGTCGCCACACACCGCTCCTCTCCCGTCGACCGCCGCGCGCTGCCTTGGAGAGGGGAGGCAAGGGTGGAGAGGGCGGCGAGCCCATCTGGTCGGTGGCGTTCGAACGCAAGGAGGGCGGCGTGGAGTGTGGCTGCGAGGGACTGGGTACCGGTGGAGGCGGCGGAGATGACCTCGACAGCATCCTCGCCATAGGCGGTGTTCCCGCCTCCTTTCTTTCCTCGCCCTCCTCTGCCGGTGGCCACCGCCTCCTTGCCTTGTTGACAGCCTTGGATACGACCACCGCCACGGCCCGTAGCCAGGCTACCCCAGCAAGCCTTCGGTGCGAACGCGGCAAGCGCCCTTGCGCCCCTTTTCGCGTTGCCGCCGTCGCCCCTCTGCTCCGCCAGCCTGCTCTGGCGGCCACTCGTCCCGCTTCGCCTCGCCCGTCGCCCGCTCTGGCCTTCTCCTTGCAGTGGGAGAGAGGATACAAAGAAGAGGGGAGTAGTGAGGATGACATGTGGGGCCACATAGGCCCCACCATTTTTTATTATTTTGTGTGTCTAACTGACATGTGGGCCTCATGGTTTTTTTTTTTTTTATGGAATTGCCAGGCAAGCGTCACGTCAATGCCACGTGAAACGAAGACCTAGTCAGATCCATATAGGCACCACGTCAGCCAAAACCAAGATCAATAATGCCGAGGGACCTCGTTTGCATGATTTTGTAAGTTGAGGAATGTGTTGTATCTGGTTTTTTTGATTGAGGACGAAAATGAAACTGGACGATAAATTGAGGGACCTAGAGCGAACTTATTCCTAAAACAAATAAGTAGGTTCGTGGGTCGACCCCTTCATCCCTATTGAGCAGGTGGCGGCGGAACGGGCCCGGATTGGGCCGTTGGGCCACATTGCCTCTTTCCCTTCTTTCCCAAAGCCGTGAACCCTTTTAAACCCTAGTAGAGAATTCCCCGTCGACTTTTGGATCAGACAGAGCTCACCGACGCCATGGATCCTTCACATCACCACCACCACCACCGTCTCCACCTCCACCTTGATCCGCGGCACCACCACCACGTCCACATCCGCTTCTACCCCCACCACCATCGCCACATCAACCCCCACCCGCTCGCTCCCGCTCCGGCTCCGCCCGCCCACCACGCGACACCGGCGGCGCCTTGGCAGCAGCAGCCAGGGCCGCTGCACGCCGCGGGGCCGAACGACGGGTACGCTGCCGCTGCTTGTTTCGGTGATTAATTAATTAGCCGCTGGATTAGGGTCAATAGTTACCGTTTCCTTGATGGGCGCAGGCCGCAGGGGGAGGCGGCGGCGGAGGAGCCGGCGCTGCATCTGGAGCAAGCGGAGGAGGAGATTTTTGTCTGGGAGGAGGAAGAGGAGGAGCCGGTTTTCGTTCTCACCGACGAGTGGGCGGAATTCTTCGCCAAATCCGAGGCAAAGAGGAGACTCGGTTTGAACCAATCATCTCATCATCTCCTTCCTTTTTCTATTTTGAATTGCTCTCTGCTGTAGTTCCTCTTCCATTGATCTCTCTTGTTTTTGCAGCTAAACAGCAGCAGAAGAAGAACAAGGGTCGGAAGAAGTAGATACTGCCATACTGGTCGTGTTCGTGTCATCTTGGAGTCACACAGAGCTCAAAGAAACGAGAAATATTTAAAATGAAAAAAAAAAGAGGAAGAGAACTGTTACAAGGATGGGTCATGAGGAAGTGGCAGCGTCGATGTATTTTTGATCTTACCAGAATTTATACTCTGTTTGAGGTGTAACACAGCCTGATGTTAATCTGGCTTTAGAAGTTAAAGTGCTGTTCTGAAAGTTAGAGAGTAAAAAATTTCACGATAAAAAATATAGTACAAATGCAACCGTTCGTGTGTGTGTATATATAGCGTACACTCACCCGTTTAAACAAGTATACGTACACCCTATCTCTATAAACTATCTCTGTAAGCACATCTAGCATATCTTAAAATTGACGAAGTTTTGTCAACTGATATTTTGTCACTGAAAGATTGACGAAGTTCTGTCGACAGATACTGTCACTGAAAAAATAATTAGTCATAAATACAACCATTCAAATTGAGCTAAACTTACTTTGCGATATAAGTTGAATTCTAGTAGAATCCAAAAGCCCTTTCTTAAGAAAAATTATTCCCAGCGACAATTAGGCCCTTTCTTAAGAAAAATTATTCCCGAGTGATATCTGTGGTGCCAAACTGCCAATTATGTTAAACCTCAAATGCCTTGCAACAAACCTGCTAACCCGTGAATTACTTCAGGATGTCAGACGACACTCCCTGTGATTTTACATTATTTTCCGACACTAATAGTAAGACAGAGGGGTAGACACAAAGATTCAGTAATGGTTCAATTACCACATAATTGCTTCATCAATTCTCTCGCAATAAAAAAAGCTTAATTAAGTTACCTCGTGGACAGCAATTTCGTATAGAAAATACAGGGCAAAACAACACTATCGACAATGGCAGAAACGAAACCGCAACAGCACGAAAGGATCATGCAACAACACTATCGACTATCGACAATGGCAGAAACGAGTGCAATTATCATGGCGAAAACTAACAGATACACCGCTCATGTACAAAAACAGGATCATGCACACATTGTTAACTGTAGTATGTACAACCGTGTAAGCCTGTTGTCCCCTACCATTATTCCTACACAGTGCAAAAATGGCAATCAAAATGCTTCCTACAACGAACATATCTGCGGTTAGTAGAGTTACAAAATAGCTGGACAGCGATCTGCTCATCCAAGTTTACATCACAAGATCAAAGGTTTACTGTGGCCATTAAGTCTGTACTCTGCATTCCAAATTGTTCAAACAACAGAATAAATAAGAGTTAAACAAAGGTCATGTGTTTGCATCCACAACTTCTGTTCGTGTTACGCGATAGGACCAAACTGCACTTTCAATCAAGGTCTTTCGAAAAATTCTGGTGCAGCATGTACCTCTGAATGGCCTGTTAATACGATGAAATATGTGATGTTGTACACTGCTGATCATGCGCTTCTTTATAAAGCTCAGGAGAATCCATGCCTTGTTTTGCATCTAACAAAATTCCAACAATTATCCTACTTCCGATGCTTTCTTTTAGTTTCAGTTCTTGGTCGCTTTTCCTCTTCCCATTCTCTCTCATGAACTCTGCAGTTTAAACAAGCTTAATCAGGAATAGGCAATTTAACAAAGAGCAAGCATAAAAAAAAGGCTATTTACCATAAATTACAGCTCAAGCAGAGATATTACATCACATTAAATGGTATACACAATTTAAAAAAGAAATGTACCAGCATTCTTTTGTTAAGTGGCAAGCCGCATAATATATTTAGTAATGTGTTCTTATATAGTATGATTTAATATAGCGTCAAAGATTAACACCATACAGGTCATAAATCTAAATATCCAGTTATCTACAAAAATGAAACAAAAATTTACAAACCATCAATTCATGGCAACACATTACTCTAAAACTGTCTATATGGAACAGTAGATACCCATAAACAGAAGAACTTCTGTATAGGTGTCTTTATCTGATGGGCCAAATGTTGAAAGGCTAATTTAACAGGAGGGATCTGAATGGGGTTTCTACATGAAACAAATCGACGTTATAAAATGATTGGAAAGAACCTTTTAGATGATGACAAACAATGTGATGCACGCAATCATACTAGGGCATCCACATAAAGCATCTCGTCAATCAGCAACACAGCATATGCCACACAGAAGTAGGGTTTTAGAGTTCAGTGGTTGCAACATGGTATATGCATTTGGGAAGGTGCACTTCCCTTTCTACGTTCCTTATAGGCCTAATAACTAAATATATCTCTCATTTAGGATCTATCTTCCAGTCCCTAAGAATATGTGATCTATGTTTCCTAAAAGAGCTAAAAGGAATAATTGTGTCCACAGCAGTTAGTTTCAAGGGAGGAGAATGGTAAAAATATAAGATTTGAAGCTTCGTGCTATCAATAAAAAATGATCCTTCCAGCAAATCCATTATGTGGTTCACATAACTTTAGAATATATGCACTGAAAAGTGATGTAATGTTGCGTACGAAGATGTGCTATGCTTATTTGGAGAGAATCTATTATTTCCTAAACTTACTGGTCAGCCTCTCGACGACTTGTCTTGCTTGAGTCCTTTCCATGTATTCTAGGAAGGTCATCAGCATGGGATGCCCGATGCTGTGAAATTGCCCCCTTTCGTTCTCGCTCTCGTGTTTCAAATAATTGTGAGCTACTGGTTCCATGACTGGGAAGCTGTGGAGCAGAAGGTGCGTATTCCCCAGCTTCTAAACCAGACTGATCTCTTTTGATCTTTCGCCGTTTGGAAGCACTATTAGGATCACTTTCATCCTTGACAATACTACTTTTGTCCCTATCCCGGTCATCTACCTGTAAAAACAACAAAGCGTTAGCAAGAAAATGAAGTATGCTCTTGGGAAAATGCAAGCTTACAAAGGGATGCCTTCATGCATCTTAAGTTTGAAGCCAAATCATTCGAGTGATATAGCTTTCAAGTGACAATGACAAGTACTTAGTACAACACAATCATTTTATGGAACTGAACAAGAGCAAAGAGTAGTCACAAATAAACAGAAGATGAAGATGGTTAACACATTTACCTTGCTTGACGAAACATCCCTATCTTCACGCTTTCTGTCCCGAATATCTTCCTCTCTCCGGTGCTTTCCATCATCCTGCAACGGCGCAGCATTATCCTCCAAGTGCCACTTGTCTTTATCGTCACGCCTAGGAGATGATCGTTGGTTATGCCTGGTACTACCACCCCTTCGATCAGCATCTTCATCTCTCCGGTTACCAACTGATTGGGGTACAAAACTTGCTGGAAGGGGTGGTGGTGGTGGCAAGCTTTGTCCTCGGAACCGTTCATCAGAAGGATGTGCACGATCTATGGATGGTTCAGCATGCTTAATTTTGTTTCTCTCCTCCTTATTCCTGTCTTCTCTTCCTTTATCAGGACCTCTATCTGTCCCTCGTTCTTGCATTCTTTCAATAGAACGCTCTCTCCTCTCCAATGATTTGTCTGTTGGTCTCTCGATGTCTTCCCCACGACGCCTCTCAGTTCGATCTGATTTTTCTCTAGGATCCCGGTCATATTTGTCATCAGCCTTTTCTCTTGATTTCTCTGGCCTACTTAGGATTTGTTCCTCGCTAGCACTCTTCTCATGATCCATGGAACGAAATTTATCTACTAATCGCAAGTCCAAATTTTTGTCCTTGTCTGTGTGTTCTGTGAAGTCACCATCGCGGCCTTCACTCTCTCCTTTCCTCCGTTTAGTTCCTCTATCTTGTTCTTCAGCAGGAACAAACCTCTTTTGCTGTTTCATATTAGAGTCAATCAAGTCAGTAGATTCACCAGAGGAATTAGCTGCTCCACCAGTATGTGTAGCCAACAGTGTTGATTTTTGGGAGGATGCTGATACCTTCCGTGGCACCGTATGTAAGTTACCATTGCTAGCAGCCAAAGAATTACTGGTGGTATCTTGCACACCATCAGCTGCCTGAGACAATACTTCTTTATCAACAGGAACAGAGGAGCCTTGTTGAGTAACACCTCTGTTTGTAGATTTCCCAGATTTTGTCTCTTCCTTTACCATATCATGCTTAGATACCTTCCCAGCATTGTGTGCTACACGCTTTTGTGGCACCCTTGTCTGTTGCAGCAAAAATAATTAGAAATAGATTGAAAGGATAAATGCATAGCATTAAATTGTTCAATGCTTTGCATCCAAACAAAATAAAGCGGCATAAATTACCCTAGTTATATATAATAGTTTAAATCATTTATACGATAAACAGGTAAACAAGTACGTACCTCAGATTCTGCAGTAGGCTTTGAAATCTTAACTCCCTCATCAGATAGAAGTTTGGGAGGTTCATCAGAACCTCGTATAACCCCTGAAACTTTTCCTTGTGCAGAAGAAGATGGCATTTGGTTATCAGATCCATTTGCAGGCAAGGCATTTTTCTTTTGTTGAGCATCAGGCTTCATGGCAGCTTCCGACCTTTCATGCCTACTACCCTCAATGGATTTTGCACGAACACTCTGATCTTTTGCTGTCAAAGGATCTGCTGATTGATTTCCTACAGGAGATCCAAAAATTAGTCATCCTGTAAGCTAATGATTTCAACCAAAGATGTGCACCTTTTGTACATTCTATTTACCAGGCACAATTTTTGCTGGCCCTTGCTTAAGATCAAGGAGACCCATGCCGAACTCTTCTTCAGATAGCCATGAACTCTGCATAAGATCCAGCATACCACATGTACATATCATAACTATAAAATCAGGTGCCTCCTAGTAGGCTGAATAAATAATTACAAAGGTGTAACGCAACATTTTACCTTGCGGGCTGCCAAAGCAGCAGCTACACCAGTAGCCAGAACTTTCAGATCTTCCCTTTCATCCCCCTTCAGCTTAGCAACCTGGTAAAAAGTACTGGTGAGGAAGTCTGACAAAAGAGCAGAAATAATAGTGACTACTATTGGTACTTACACGTTTCTCAAGATTAACTCCACTTTTGCGTATCACAGGAAAAATGCTAGATATCTTTGTGAGCACAATAAGGGCGTTTCTGATTTCCATGTATTCTTTTGATTCCATGCACTGGTTCAGCACCTTAGTTATTCTTCCACTCCACTTCCAATGAACCTGTCAGACAAAACATATTACATACAGAAAATGGCAAAGTGAATTATGACTAATATTTCGCATGTTGGCTCATTTTTTTCTCATGATTTTGGAGGTGCAAATGAAGATGCAGCAAAATCAGAGAAGACCAGTCCACATGCTGCATAAGCTCCTGAGTTTGGAACCAATAAGTTTCTGGTGCATATTTTGCAAATGCAGCCAATAACAAACTATATGAGTAGAATCTAACTCGGTAACTCCATAGGAAAATAGTTCAACAGGTATAAAAAAATATATGATTTAGGTTGAATGAGGGAAAGTTCTTATAATCGAAGAACTCAATGCCTTCAAAATTTTCCAAACAAACCTCATCCCGTTACTCACAATGAGAGGTACAATGTTAGCATCTAAACATGGTTTTGCCATTGACAAACCACATTGAATTGTTTACTGAAACTGAAAACTTTTTTTTTGTTTTTTGTATATGTACAGCCAAGGGCACAGGGAGCACATCTGGAACTTCCAGAGATTACCATATGACCATATCATGCCATACTGGGGTTCCATGTCATTGTCCACTTGTCTTAATATGAAAGCCACCACTGCAAGTATTAGCACTACAGTTTACTATCTTTTAGTGGTCGCTAAAAAAGCCAAGATCTTTTTGTTAGATGTATTGTATAACTAGCTGTGTAATTAATTCGAATTTGGAGGTGACAAAACATACAGAAAAAAATAATTATGCCATGTATAACTGCAAGGAGTGAGTGTAGCATACTCGAACAAACTGGCTATAAGATACACGCTGGCTATTTGGATATCTGATGTACACAGCGAAACCTGGTTTATTTCCACATTCACGCTCATATAAAGATTCATCACTCTGCAAAAGGTGACATGAATATTTAGAAGCATTAAACAACCGGCAAAAAAGAGCTATCCAATAAAACTATGGGTAAAAGAATGTGGCAACCAAATACCTTCCAACGGTAGGCCATCTTCAGTGTCTCATGAAGAAACCTTCCAAGCCTGCCGGCCTCGTACTCTGTGCAGCAACAAATCATTGGCTGTAGAGTTTTGCAGATGAAAACATCGATATGATTCACCGTGTTGAAAAATGGAGTCTCAAGTGAGTGCAGTGTTTGGACAAACATAGCACAATACACAGCATCCTGCATGCTAAAAACACAGCGAGGGAATATGCAGCGCTGGAAAAATTCCATGTTGATCTTCAGAGCATCTGGACTGGAATTTAACCACTTAACCTTTTCACGACCTAGCCTTTGGAGCACTGATGCAATGTGTTGTTGGTGCTTCTGAGATTCATTGTTCAATCTGTCAAGCAAATCTTGGATTCTCTCCTTGTCCTTCTTGCGTCGTGAGATTGCAATACTAGAGTTATCCGAGTTATCTTCCAGTTGTTTAAGATTTTCATGCAGCTTCTTTATTTCTGCATCGTAACGATCTTTGGGGAAATGAAGATCATATAGTGTTAACCCCCAGAAAGTAGCATATAAATCAGGTGATAAACCATTCCAGGTTTTTGCTGGGAAAGTGTTCCGGACTGTGCTAAGAAGATCAGACCACCTGCACAAAAACAGAATATATTGAGGATGTAAATACCATTATATGTCAAATAAGTGAAATATGTGAACCACAGTTGACCAAGGAGGATTCACAAGTTAAAATTATGGATTTCTGAAGTTAAAACTTATATAAGGACTACAGTATAGTTACTACTTACTAGTTTTTACCAACCTTCCAGGGACCCCAAGGTCATCCATTGTTTCACTTTAACCTTTTTCATTCTTATTATGTCTACACTTCTAGTGAGATTAATAATCATCTATTGAAAGATGTATTGACTGAATCTTGCAAAATGTAATGATTCATAATATTGAAAAGAAACTAGAAATGCACAAATAAATTATTAAGCTGGATACAGTAAGAAGTGTATGCATCACTTTAGGTCATATGATATTAAAGGATTGTGGTTTATGGTATAATGTCAATAACAATCTCTACACTGAGTAAAAGGCCATGCAAACTCATCAAAAGATGTTCATAAAATACTTACATGATTGACTTATGAGATGTGTCAGGATGCAATATCAGATCATCACATGATACAGACTCCCCTTCTTCATTGTCATCCAAAGGCCAACAGGTGTCACCTCCATTAGTGCTTTTGAAAAGTCTCATCACAGGTCGGTATATAAGAAAAGCAACCTAGATTGAAGTGAAAGTGTTAGTACGCTCACTCAAGTGGACGTGCAATAAATAATAGGATAATCCCATGCACAAAAACAACTGAGAGGAACATGGTAAGTAGTGTATTACGTCAGGCTCAATATGATACTTATTAATCAGATCTTCCAGCGGAGGTATTAGTTGAATGTAAGTTGTTGGAGTTACTGCAGTTGAAAGAAACTCAACATACTGAAGTAGTATTCCATGGCACCGATCAAACTGCTCACTGACCATTTTGATATATGTGGCATCAGCATTAATTATAATCCTGAAAAAAATAGCAAGACCAAGTTTAAATATTGGTACCAAAAGTAAATGTTGGATATGACAATCACCAGGACTAACACATGAAGTTGTACAGCAATCCCACAATTAAAAATAATAAAGCATTAGTCATTTGATGCTTTCTTGGCATATTATCAGCATCTGGAACAAAATATTTCCAGAGATTTTGGTTCATATCTTGTTAGTATGTCATGCCATCTATATTACAATCTGTATTGCATAATTATGACAGATTTAAGTCCACCTTAGTCGAGGGCAAAAGGGAAATGGGAGTCAATTTGTGCCCACCAGGGTTCAAAAAACGGGTGATAAGCAGAGTATGGAGAGGACAACAAAGAATTGCAGACGATGTTCCAAGATGTTAAATAAAACCTTACTTGGATCGATGCTGAGCAATAAGCAGTAAAAGGGGAATGGCAAGTTTAGGTTCTTCTTTTGGAAGCAAAGAATCCCTCAACTTGTTTGTAGACTTGATCAGAACCTACAAAATAAAATATATTTCTTTAGTGAATGGACTTCAACATGGCACTGCGAATGAAGAAATGTTGCCTCACGACCTTAGAATTTCTCGTTGATCCAAATAGTGAAGCTTGAAGCCGCAATGTTTCACTCCCTGCCATAGCATCAACCTGCTCCTCAGTCATGTTCTCAGTGTACTGCACATTTGCCATTTGCTGAATGAGTTCCTGCAAGAGTGATCATATTAGACTTCAGACACATACAATTCCAAGGTAACAAGGGGAAGCTTGAAGGTAGCCAGTAGACCTCCAGTACAACAAGCTCAATGCCTGAGTCTTTCTTCAGCTGATTAACAAGGTACTGAAAAAGGCTTCTTAGCTCCACGGAATGATGCTTCTTGCACCTGTTAAAATGTATTGGTTCAAAAAAAAAGTCAATAGAAGGGCAAAGTTCATCAGCAGTGATGGCATGCGCAAATAAGGGCACAACAATAAAAACATAATAATCCTGTTACTGAGAAAGGAAAGACATCATGTGTGAAAATGTAGTATGATAGTTCAGGAGTTAATACATACAGGTGCCCCCAAAATGATGCAAGACACTGAAGCCAATCTGATAGATTAAGACCATCATCTTTAAGTTTCTCACGGCCACCTTGAGCCAAGCGTTCAATTACAATATATTGCAAGATGTCAAACTCCAGCTGCGTTTACAACAAAATGCTATAAACAGAACCCATAGAAACCAAAATACATGTACATAGACAAAATAAAATGACATGAGTAACACAAAGTCACAAAGCATACAGCACAAATATGGCATATACCTGAGTCAAGTATTTAAAAGCATCGACAACTGGAGTTATCATGTCCCTATATGCTTCAACCTGAAAGTTGTGAGATGTATTATAAATGTGAAAAAATAGAAGCGCAAAAAAGGATAAAAAATAATCAGGAATTTCTTGAATAAAGCAATTATAAGAAATCCCATCCAAAAAAAGCACCAAAGGATATTCGGGGTGTGTTCTTTTCTGATGGTTGGGAACACTTCCCCCTCGGCACGTAAAACAGAGCGACGAATTAGCGCATGATTAATTAAGTATTAGCTAAACAAAACTTGAAAAATGGATTTATATGATTTTTTGAAACAACTTTCCTATAGAACTTTTTTCTGCAAAAAAAGCACCATTTAGCAGTTTGGGAAGCGTGCGCGCGGAAAACGATTGAGTAGAAGTTAGGAATGGGAGAAAAGAACACATCCTAAGGTGAACTTCCAAAATCGCTAGATATCACTATTAACCCAGTAAAAAGATCTCTCTTCCTTTGGAAAAATTCTCTCCTTCAAAAGTTCGGTAGCATAGTTACAAACTTACAATCAACAATGATTGTGCTTATTCACAGAGACTAACATTAAAGAGTTCAAAATGTCCCCCTCTGACAGGGAATTATTTGAGGGGTCCGGTGCATGCCAACAGTATAAGATTACCATAAACCTAGAAATGTCACTGCTAAGAGGGCAATTGTCACAGTAAGAACATCTAATGCACAACGAGCTAGTGAAGGGTGCCAATGCTAGATGTTTGCATTTGCTAAGCACAGCTTGTTGGTGTAAAAAGAATTGTGGGGATAAATGCCGTTAGGATTAAGCTGTATGAAGATGTAGCATGGGTCAGCTACCTCCAAAACCAGAGAAGTAAAAAAGGAACAAGGAGGTATAAGTCATTTACTAAAATAAACAGTCGCTGGTCTAATGGAAGTAGGTACATCTCATGTTTCCAAAGAAAAACATTGTGTTTAACTGCAATGTTATATACATATTTTGAATAACTTTATCCCAAGTACTCCCCCCGTTTCATATTATAATCTCTTTGAATTTTTTCCTAGTAAAACATTTTTAAGTTTGACCAAGTTTATAGAAAAATTTAGCAACATCTAAAACACCAAATTAGTTTCATTAAATCTAACATTGAATATGTTTTGATAATATGTTTGTTTTATGTTGGAAATGCTACTATATTTTTTCTATAAACTTGGTCAAACTTAAAGTTTGACCAGAAAAAAAGTCAACGCGACTTATAATATGAAAGTAGCAATTATATGCACATAATGTTCATTCAAGATACCTGTTGGATAATTGTCCGAAGTACTGTCATTGGATTTGCATGGGCAAGTTTAGCCACCATGCGGCCAAGCTGCTTCAGATTTTCCTTAGCAAGCCGCTTTAAGAGCCTTCTGGTATCCAACTAATCAAAAAATAAGGACAGTTAATTGACAGCTGAAGATAAAATGATAGGTGAAAGATAAGAAAACTCAGTCATGGAATAAATAATCAACCTTTGCAGTTTGCCTTGCAGCAAGGACAATTGGGTTTTGTTCGGAATCCTTCTCCCATTCACCATATAAGCGATAACGGATCTAAAAATGAGCACCACAATTGTAAAACATTGTTTACAAATGAATTGGGCAAATAAACAAACTATGAACAATACTACAAACCTCGTAAGGAAGAAGAGAAAGAACTCCCCATATCTCCATATCAACAGCAGGGTTTGCAGGTATAAGCTGTAATGATGGTAGCAAGCACGATCCAAGTGCTTCTTCAATTCGAGAGTCTGGAGACATTACACCTGCTGTACGGGTTGACTCTTTTGCTGACAGGTGGTACGCTTTAAGTACTCTGCAAACCTGTAGTTAGCATGGAGAATGGAACATTAGGTAAAATATGCAACAACTTGATAATAGACACTCCAGGTGATACTGCATAATTGAAACAGTTAATGGGATAGTTTGTTTCAATATGCAACAACTTGTCAATAGAACCAATTTGCACTATAAGCTACAAGACATTACAAATGATCTGTAGTAGTTAAGCAACAAGAACGGGGTTTTGACTTACTGAATTATTATGACAATGCAAGCCAGAAAAGAAAAAATCTAGTCACTAAGCCTCATGGCAACTATTGATCAAATAAAAGAACTCATGATAACTAGTTTACACAAATTTTAACAGCACAAGCCAATAATACATGTGATAGGGGTATTAGAGAAAATCTCCAGTCAAAAACAGAAGCCAGAAACAAGTATGTCATGTTCAAGCATGAACTGCTATGAAAAAATATTAGCAGAGAAACTAAACAACACTACCTTCTGAAATAATTGTGTGTCACGATGAAGATATGGTCCACAAGCAGAAAGCATTTGGAAAAACTCTTTCGGCGGATCAACTGAAAAACTTTGTGAAGAGGAAGGTGATGTGTCCATCATATGAGCACGAGGGTTACGAGGCATCTTATAATGTGTTTGGAAAATTATATCGTAGGATGAAGAAATACTCCTTTCGATAAGTCTGCATGAACAAAAAAACAAAATTGAAAAATATTAACCAGGGAATGTGTTGTCGTACAAGGGCATATATATACTCAAGCACCATCAATCCATCATATGCCCTGTTTGCAGAGAACTACAAATAATGTTGAGGTTGCTAATAGCATATGCAGAGAAAGTTGACAAACCTAAATAAACTATCACAAATTTCAACATGCTCAACAGGATTTAGGCGTGCAAGACGCTCAAAGAGGAATTGTGCATGATCCCTGCCAAACAATGGTAGAATTCTGTTACCAAAAGTATAATAAGTACAAAAAAGGATGGATGTATTAACTACTAAATGCAATTATATATTTAACCAAATAGAAAGCAGATAAAATAAATAGATGGAACACATGAACATTACCAATCATGAACTGACAGGAAACCAAGAAGAAGTCCAAGTTTCTGATTCTTTTCAATCTCAGGGGCTCGCTCATCAACTATATCATTTTCCATCTCCAATGCTGTGTACAAATCAATAGTTATTTCTTGCTTCTCCTCGTCCATAAGGTCCTTCCCAGTGGCAGCAAGATTTATTTTGCCTATATTACTAGCCTGGAATTAAGAAAGAGAGGGCTAAGTTCCAGAAATTGCAAAATACCCTACAACCATTAAAGTGCTGAAGATCAATAAACAAACAAATCCTGATTATTTTCAATTGCAGAACCATTTAACCTCATAGATTCTGAAATGACTTCACCGGAATGTATGAACAAATTTGCATGCTCAACTTGAAATTTTTCAGCTACAAAAAATAAAGTTCCGCCATTCCATAACCAAAGTTGTTTTGCTACATAAGAGTTACATCTTATTGACAGAATGTACCTATATTTAAATATAAATACCCGTATACCACAACAAAGCCTACATCTAGAAATCTGTCAATCCAAAATGTTTCTTTTGATTTTTCCCCACGCATTCATTTTGCATATATCCTCTAATCTCTGTATCCCCAGATCAACTTTTTGGATCTCAATCCCCAAGGTTATGCATTATTATGGTGGAATTTCTTGCATATAAAGAATCATGATTTACAACATTGTCTTTCTTCCTCTTTTAAAATAGTGGGATTTCATTTTGTTACATAGCAGAATTGCAAAAAAAAGGGGGGCACACTATCAATATATTAACCGTCGAATTGGTATTTTTATCATTTCGAGTGTAATACTGTAATGAGATGGCATACATACAACTCTCTTTCACAATGCTCAGATAAAGCAAATATTTTCAAAAAAAAAAAGAAATTTCAGGAGGACAAAATGAATATTAACCTCATCGATTTTCCTCGTGACAAAGGAGTCAAAATGCTCAAATGCCTCATCATCATTTGGAAGTAAATGAGCATAACTGCAACAGAATTCAGATATAAGTCATGACTCATGAGAGGTGGAGTTGAAAGGCCATTCCCAATTAGATATATGGTGGCAAAACAAAGTCATGCTCATATAGTGCAGTAGGAATCAAGAACGTAAAAACAATCCATAACTTGAAACCATGATTGCACCAGTAGCTGCACTAATACATTATGAGCAATCATAATGATAAATTGATAACTTGAAACCATGATCAGGTAACCTTTAACACGCCAGTAGCTGCACTAATACACTTTGAGCAAAATCGATAATGGTAAAGTGCCACACAGAATCAGAGGAAATAAAAATTGTTCATGTTATTAAAAGAACAGGAGCCAATGTAAAGAGTTAACACTGAAGAAAAAGTAGAGTCCAAAGTTGGAGAGTAAATCCCAATATGAAGGCATTAATTACATACATACATACTAAATTTACATGGACATAAACTTTATTAGAGGATGTATGTTTTTTTTAAAAAAAAAAGAGTGCTTAAAACATAGCAGAAATTTTTATGAAGAATACAAATTGCAGATTTTTTTTGGTGATGTCAAACATCACTGTAACCATCAGGAAGTCAAGGAGATTTAGCAAACTTACAGGCTATCAAGGTCAATGAAACCAGATTTGACCAACAAAGCTGCTATCCGGAAAAGCCCAGGTGGAACAGTGCTGTTGACATCCAATCGTTGGTAATATTGGAACTTGAACCCCAATATTTGAGCAGCATGGGACTGCAATAAAAGGAAGTTGTAAAATAGGCCAAAATATTGTATGAAGTATGCTAATAATCTTTAGAGGAGGTTTACATTATTATATTAAAAGGAATATAACTGTATGAAGTATGATAAAGGAATACCTTAGGGAAAAGAGGTATAAGCTGATAAAAGATGGTATTATCCGGATAGAGCTCAAAACATTCCAGAACCTAGCAGAAATACAAGAAGAACATAATTACATGCTTTCACTTTCACACAGTACTATGCATAACAAATAAGTGGACAGCAAAACAAAACTCACAATATCAAACACACGATTTGGGTCCAGATCAAAATGCCCAATCAATGACTGCCATAAAAAACATAATGTTATATCACAAAGATGCTCAAATGCTTAAATAACAGTATAGGAGGAATCAAGGAATATTCTAGAACACACCTTTATAATGCTCATAGTAACTGAAGAAGAATTTTGACAAGCCAAATCTGAACCAATTTGACAAAGGAGGGTTACCTGAACAATCAAGAAGCAAATATGATAAGAAGGTTAAAAACAACGAAACTTCAGTAAATCATCACAGAAATTAACTGGAGACAGGAACTAGCCATAAATCCCACTCAATTGTGAGATAATATTCAAATAATTTCATACTAAAATATAAATTTCAAATACACTTGCAACAACAAAGTGCGAGTGAGTAGTGTTTAAAATAACAATCCAAGTGTGCCTTCTAGTGGAAGATGTGTTAAAAAGAATTGCTGCGAAAGAATAGGGATATTGTGCTATCCACTATTTTGTGATCCAACTAGACTGTTTTAGATTTAAGGGAGTGTACAAACTGGACGCACACCAAACAGTTTTCTAGATTCTGCTACTCCTTTCAAACAG
The DNA here is from genome assembly GCA_008326285.1 of Oryza officinalis. Lineage (NCBI taxonomy): Eukaryota > Viridiplantae > Streptophyta > Magnoliopsida > Poales > Poaceae > Oryza > Oryza officinalis. Next base: position 63,902,089 of record BDMV01000001.1, read on the forward strand.
CATGCAGAAAATAAAGTGGTTCTGATTTCTGAAGTTACCAAAGAAAATACTCAATTCATCATGAGAACAAACGTCAGAGGTTTGGCAGATAGAAATACGTACCAATTTGGCGTAGCCCTCACTTTCCTCTCTTAAAAGGTTGAATTTAGTTTGCTGATAAAGGAGACGTGTGTTGACCCTGACCTATAACCAATAAATGAAGCAACCATATAGTAAATGAATAGATAAAGAAAAAAAAAAGTTGACACACAAAATTTAGCAGTACTCATGAACCACTGCTGGAAATTATAGGCATTAATAGTAACTCGAATGAACACCAAAATGATAGAAGCATTCGCTAAAAGAATATGCATGGTATTATTATGTGAAAGCATACCTCCTTGGCCTTTAAATCCTGCCCCTTTGACTTACTCAGTTCAACCTCCCAGAGGAACTCTTCCTTCAAGCATGCAAGCACAGTAAATAGAGACAGCTTGTGTCATGCTAAGTCTTGAAATTAGTAGCAACAAACATGTGGTGCCCTAGTGCAATGGAAAACAACACTTACCTCACATCGCTCTTGAAGGAGCCTAGGCACAATCAATGACGACTCCACAAATGACTTGGTCTACAAGGAAGAGCATTCAGAGGGGAGTTAGTGAACACTACAATGCAAACCAAATGAGAGAAAAGAAGAGTTTTATTTGCATTACTAATATTATGAACAAGTTAAGAGCAGCATCCTAAAGGGTTGTTACCATTTTGACAAGACGGCTGTGATATTCACCAGAGATTGTAACCTGCACATAGATAAGTCAGCTCAACTACTAAGGCAACACCCAATCATTCCGAAAATATAGGACTACAAAAAATTCAGGGGTAAAGCAGAGCTGCATGGTTCTGAAAAGGATACATCTCAAACTTTAGTACTTGCAAATAATAAAGAATGACAAAGGGATGAACACCATATACATATAGCAAGGGAAACATAAGGAATGGCAGGATAGGATGAGGCAAAAGACTGACAGGAAGAAAGCATTTGCACTTGTGGAATAACAGAAGTACTTAGCTACATCTTAATGACTCTATTTGTTTTGGTATATAACAAGATCTGTTCAATTTTGCTCTAGTGCTCTAGTGCACTGATCAATATTCAAGATATCTAGTGCAATACATGATGAACACTGAATGTTCACCATAACTGAAAATTAAATAAAAACATGAGCTTCTGTCCTTTTGGGATATTGCTGTTTACTTTCCACATAATCTCATTAAAGATCTACACTATCACTGCAAAGAGAGGGGATACGCTGCTAGCTATAATGCACGTTCATATGTAAAAGCGCTTAAAGCTAAGATATATTTGGGCTATCTGTGAACATCCGAAGCAAATTCCTTGACTCTCAAACCATTATAGTGCCTGTTTCTGTTCTTCGAAGCATTGGTACTTTCATGTTCTGAGACCATAGATATGGTGAGTTCCTAGCAATTCCATCGAGAAACTACTATCATCAAAATAAGTAACATCATAATTCAAACAGATTGTCAATTCATCCAGCACAACAAGTAGCGCATGCACTATAAAGTGACCAATTCAACTCAGTCTTGCATGGAGAGTCACTCCCATCAATCTCAAATTCTCACATATTGACTAGATCAAATGCACTCAACTGAACAACTGGAAGCTCACATAGCACCATGCGGCAACCAAAGGAGTTTTGAGTATACTTACATCCTGCCCTAGGTGGGCGATGATGTCGGCGAGTACCGAGCCGACCTCCCCTCGCTGTGCCTCCACAAACTCCACCGAGTCCAGAGCCACCCGGCACTTCTGCGGCGGCAGGTCCCCCCGCACCTGCGCAAGCCCAACGCGCCCAGTCAGCACCCGAAAACCCAAACCAGATCAAACCAGCTCGCCGAGCGAAACCTAATCACGCGGCGGCGGCGGCGGCGGCCGAGGAGCTAGCGGGGAGCTCACCACCGCCCAGCAGAGCTCGTAGAGGAAGCGCGCCATGGGGACCGGATCGGGGACGCGGAAGGCGGCGGCGGCGGCGGACTGGCCCTTCCACTCACGGAGGCACTCCTCCGTGACGTGCTTGTAGTCGGGCGCCTGGAGAGGGGGCGACATGGCGGCGGGGGCGGGGGGGGGGGGGCGCAGCGACGGGGTCAGGGTTTTGGGAAATTAGGGTTTCATCTGAGGGGAAGAGGAAGGGGAGGGGGAGAAGGAGGCGGCGGCGGCGGCGGCGGTGGGGCGAGAGCGAGACGGGGGAGAGAGATGGCGACGGAGGCGGAGGTCTGTGCGAAAATTGTGAACGCGATACGGTGCTGCGGTTTTCCCGTCCCACGTCTCGTGGGCTGGAAAACGGGGAACGCAAAGTACGTGTTCCAAGAGATAATACGATAAAGATCAATTAAATAATTTTCACATAACTACGCATAATTTATCTAAAAACATTACGGATCTGATATTAATAGAGTTATCATAGAAATACATGTTTTAGAATTTAAATCCCAAATACTGCTGTAGTGTTGAGTTATAGTTTTGTGATTAAATTAGGGCTAAAGATGTAGTTTTATGGTAATTTTGTTACCCAAACTCTTGAATTTGTAATTTATATGGTAGCTTTATACTAACTCTATGGTTTTATCATATACTAACTTAGATAAGTGTTTTTACGATAATTTGGTAAAAGTGTGTGGTTTTATGATACTTTTGGTTAGAGTGTATGTAGTTTTGTAAAATCTACTAACAACTTTAACAACTTTTATGATGATCTCGTAGAATTAATCAAGACGTTTCATCAATATAACATATCTATTTATGTTGTTGCCTCGGTTACCGCTCATCGGTGTACAACAATTTTTTTATGTTACCGTCTCAACAGCAGTTAGATTAGTGCAATGTTTCCTTCTATTGATGATAAAATTCATAAATTAATTATTCAAATTATGTCTAGTTATCATAGTTTTTAATACCAGTAGAGACCATCGTTCTATCATCATTCTATGATAAATGATACTATAAACAAAAACTAATTGAGATCTTAAAGATACAATAAAATATGAGTTCGAGCCCCATCGGATGGCCAATAGATGATTAAAAGTCAAAACGCTTACAAGCAATAAAAAGATTGTGAATAAAACTTTTATATATGCATCCTTATTGACTTAAAAGTTAATGTTGAAACATAAACTATGTTGAAAATATTCTAAAATTATCTCCAAAAATATTTTTAAAAATTTAAATTTTGATAGTGGTTGATTCTTTTTAGAGCAAACGATGAGGCCCTTATTATATGTTTTGATCTTGGCTAAGATTGAGTTTGAATCAACTTTTCAATTTGGCTACTACCTTATTTTCCATAAGCATATGCTCTCCAAACTGTTAAATATATGTTATTTAAAAACTTTCTATATAGGATTTTTTTTTAAAATCAAATAAATATATTTTTAAAAATGTTATTCTAGTACTTAACTAATATATGCTAACTACTCTTTCTCGTTTTGCGTGTCACTGAAAACCAAAGCCATTGAGATCTGTCGAATAGGGTTTTTAGGTTATGTTTGTTTGAGTGAGTTGAGAACTCATTCCCTTCGCACAAAAAACGGAGCGACTTATTAGCCATGATTAATTAAGTATTTACTCATTTTTTTGAAAAATAGATTAATATGATTTTTTAAAGCAACTTTCGTATAAAAACTTTTAAAAAAAACACACTGTTTAGCAGTTTAAAAAATATGTGTGTGGAACACGAAGGAACGAGGGAGAGGAGGTTGGGAACACACCCTAACTAACTTTAGCAAACAGGTGAGGTTGAGTTCTGATATTGCTCTTGCCTACTGATTTTTCTTGTGGGTTAACTAAACCAACTGTTAACGCTGCCTATAACCAACAATAACCAGATCATATATATTATGATAGTTTAATAACTTGAATTAACAATTGATAATCATATAACAGGAAATACCCACTTTGCAATTTATGGACTGAAATGGACGGACGATCGTACTGGGCTCACAGGCTTCACACATTGCTGCAAGCGTCGATGGGCCATGACTGTGGCCCATGGGCCGGCACATGACATGCATTCGAAGGCCTAATAGGCCCAAAAAGGACTATAGAAGCCCATAAGGCGATGTCCTATTTTTCCAGGCTTATGAAGCCCATAACCAATCGCACCGCGAACTGATGAGCCTTCTTGCTAGGAATAAGTTTACTTGAGGTCCCTAAATTTGTCGCTCGGTCTGATTTTCATCCTTATATAAACGAGGTCCCTCGGCAGTATCGTCTCTGGTTTTGACTGACGTGGCGTCTACGTGACACATTTGACTAGGTTTTTGTCCCACGTGGCATTGACGTGGCACTTACGTGGCTGTTTGATCCGAAAAAATAGAAGGAACAAAATTAAAAACTAGAAAAATAAAATAAAATATGCGGGACCCATACGTCAGCCAAACAACAAATAGTGGGACCCACTGATGTGGGTCCCACTTCCTCCCTCTCACCCTCTTCCCCTCTCTTTCATCCTCGCCTCCATCCTCTCCCGCTCCCACGGCGGCGGCGTCCCACGGCTGTGGCGACGTCCTACGGCGACGAAGCGGGTGACAGCCAGCCACCTGTGGCCTGTGGCTCCAAGAACGCCGGTGATGGCAAGAGCAAGAAGGAGAGGAGCGCAGCGAGGACGGCGAGCACGGGAGGCAGCGAGATAGGAGCAAACGAGGTCCCTCGGCTCCAGCTCCGCCGCCGTCGCCCCACCCACGCTTCTGCGCTGAGGACTGACCGCCCCCGCCGTCCCTTGCTCTCGCCTCGTCTCCCACCACCTCCATCCTCGCCGCGCGGGAAATGCGGCACAACTTCTGCCGCGCCACAAGCACATGCCGCAGACGATGACGACCCGGCTGCCTCCCCTCTCACCTCGCTGCCCTTCTCCTCCTCCCGTCTCCTCCCCACCGCATGGATCTGGCCGTCCCCACCTAACCTCCTGCATCCACCGCCTCGCTCGCATCTCCTCCAGCCGCCGCTGGATTTCCTCCTACCGTCGTTGAGAGAGGAAGGATGGCCGGGAGGGAGAGGGGAGAAGGAGGCGCCATCGTCGTCGCCATGGAGATAGAGAGGAGGTCGCCGGACCTCCGCTCTCGCCTCGCTGTCGGGCCGCCGCCTCGCTCGCATATCCTCCAGCCACCGCCGGATTCCTTCCCGTGTGAGGTGCGGAGGCAAAGGCAGGCGCGGCGGGCGACGAGAAGAGGGGCGGTGGCCGCCGACGGTAGGCCGCGCGGAGGAGGCCGGGAGGGGGGGCAGGGAGCGGAGGAGGTTGCTCTCTTGATGACCGCCGCGCGTCGCCCCTTTTCCCCGTTGTCCGCCGGTCGTCGCGCCTGGAGAGGAGAGAGGACGAAGAAAGGATAGGGAGAGAGAGAAGGAGGCGCCGCTGTCTGTGGGCTCGCCTGCCGCCACCCGCTCTGCTCCGTCGGCTTGCTTCGGCCGCCGCCGCTCCGCCCGCCACTCTGCGCGCCGCCTACCTCGCTCCGCCTCATCCTTCGCTTTGCTCCAGCCTTGGGAGGAAGAAGAGGGGAGCAGTAAGGATGACATGTGGGGCCCACGTGGTCCCACCGTTTTTTCATTATTTTTTCTATGTATCTGACATGTGGGCCCGTGGTTTTTATTATTTTTTCGGGATCGAATTGCCACGTAAGCGCCACATCAATGTCACGTAGAACGAAGAACTGGTTAAACCAGCCACGTAGGCGCCACGTCAGCCAAAACCGTCTTCCAAACTGCCGAGGGACCTCGTTTGCACTGATGATTTTGATAGTTCAGGGACCGGTTGTATCTGGTTTTTTTTGGTTGAAGAACGGAAATCGGATTCGTTGACAAATTTAGGGATCTCAAATGAACTTGTTCCTTCTTGCTATGGTGCCCAGAAGCTCACATCTGGTGGAGGCCCAGGAGGCCACAGGAGGAGAAGTCCCAAATCTGTTCTTCCTGGGCTACAATTAAAGCTGTTGGCAGTTGGCACTCTACTCCACTAGTCACCCATTTTAGGCAGCAAATTTCAACTCTCATGATCTTATTTATCCAATGGCTAAGAATCACAAAGATGGTGTGACTTCACATATACATCTGGGAATAGATAAATATTACTAATTGTGAGGACCAATCTTTATGATTTTATAGTTATTATAATTATTTAATTTATTATGTTCAATAGGCCATGTCACTCTAGCTATCTTGAGGAAATGGCCATTTGACTCGATACAATGCTGAGTGGAATGGACACCTATATGTGTGGTGATCCGTGTTTTAAAAACGGTCTACATGGCCGCATATAAGGAACGGGTGCTTCAACCTTATATTGCTTAAGTCACATAAGCGGTCGATTATACCATATTAATATCCAATTATGTCACATAAACGCTACAAGGTAGGGTGTTCACATGAAATCGCATATCGCTTTTCAAACCATTGGTGGTGATCATGCTGTGGTCGCTGTGTTGGCAATCATAATGGTCCAGCTAAACTAGTATCTTGTGTATTAAATAAGTGCTATATATGACAAATATTGGTGATGTGGTATTTGTGGTGGAAAGTTGAAGTGGTGAGAGGACTTCTGCAGTCTCCCATGGCATAAAGCATGAGCAAGCTTAAGGTTGAAGAAAGTCCTTGTTTAATATAATTTCCTTTGGACCATCCCTTTGATAATCTGATTGCTTCTTGGCGATGGGTTTTGAGGTAAGCATGGATCACAGGATCATCAGTCAGACCAAAAATTAAAGTAGTTTTTTATTTAGGACAAGTGGGTTTGTGCATGCTTATGTTCTTTTTGTCCAGGCATTTTCCCGACAAAAAATTGTAGAATGTTGCTAGAGGTGAAAACCAAGAAAGGGAGAGGACGAGGGGAACAGGGAAGAAGGAATATAAAATTTTTGAGATATTGTTGAGGCAGGCCAGTTATAGATGATATAATGTATATTGGTGAGTTTGTTTTAAGTCTATTTTCATATGTCCTGAGTGGCTGGATCTTATGAGAATAATTTGTGATTCGAATCATGACTCGTTGTTCCTTACAATTCATAAAATTTAAAAAGAAACATGTTTATGCCACATGTTCATAGGCGTAAACATTGAGATAAACTATCAACATGTTCATAGGTTTTATTACATATAACGACAAAAACCGAATACTCTACTCCGCATTTAGACAATGTCACGTTAAAGGAACAACAATATTAAAACCTCGCATGACGACACCATAATTAATTATCTCAATTTGTATTTCTTTAATAGAGACCCTTTTGCCAATCATTAGCACTTATTTTCCCACGTTGCATGTTGTACGTACTCGGTTCTCACGTCATCATGATATGGTAACTACTAATTAATTGTTCCATGCAAGTTGGAGTAACGTCTATAAAGATCCCGACAAATAGAATATCCTGCTCAACGTAACGGCTATGTACGAACTAGGGTTTGCCCGAATCTATATACAAGCAAACCATGCACGTAGCCTAATGCATGGTGACTCTAGGTATCGTCTCCTTGTGGCAATGCTCTCAGAGATAAAAATGAAGCATATCAGTTCTAAACATAAACATGAATAGAGGAAATATTTGCACCATTTCTTTGTTGGAAAAACCTACATGCATGTCTATCCCCTAGGCATCCTTCATTGCATTGGTGATTCTTGGATATAAAATGAGGCATATTATCATTTTCTTTATCCTATATAAACATGAACAAAATAAATAAAAATACTTGTATATATCTATCTTTGGAAGCAAAACCCAATGTTTATCTCCCCATTAAGGGTCCATGGACAAGTGTAGAAACAAGAGTGGAAGATACTAAGCTATATGCCACTTGTCAGGCAAGGTGGTGGACGCCCGACGTGAAGCTGCCCTCGACCGTCCGATCGACGAGGAGGGATCCAAGGGCTCAGGAGGCCATGTGCTCGTATATAAATACGCCCCCAGGGACAAGTGCCAGAGCCATCCCCTCTCACACCGCACACACTGCGGACAGCGCTAGCGAGCGAGACGCACGCGTTAGACGTTTTTGCTGTTCGCCATGGCGCCGGGTGGGTCGTCGAGGAGGGGCTCGCGCTCGAGCAGCAGGCGGGTCGACGAGCCGGCCCCGCGCCGCCGCAGCACGCGCCCGCTCAGGATGCGCGCGTCCTCGCCGGTGTACTATTCGTCCGACGACCACCTGCCGGAGCTCGTCTTGCCCCCGGCTCCGGCGCCACCGCCGCCCCCGCGCACCGGTACCCGCTCGCTGCGGATGCACGCGTCGCCGCCCGACTATGGGCGCCGCCGCTACCGATCCCGTAGTACTCCTCGCCGTAAGAACTCGAACAGCTCGTTTTCGATTTCATTTCCGGTAGATCTGTGATTTCATGTGTCGTGTTTTGAGTTTTTGACGGAGATCGATCTTGGTTGTTTGTGTGTGGTGTCACGTACGTACGCAGGCGTCGCCCGGGCGCGGTCGCCGCAGGTGGTGCAGGAGCCGGAGCGGGAGCCGGCGGCGGTGGAGCACGTGATTTATCTGATGGCTTGCCCGCCGGACGTCATCACGGCCACGGGCGAAGGGCCGGCTGGGCGCACGGTGGTGGGCTTCCGTTGCAAGAGGATCACGTCCATGCGCACCGCCGCCGGCGAGGACGCCGCCGCCATCAGCGGTGCCCTGATCATGTGCAGCTGCCACGGCGCGCCCTTCACCCAGGCCGAGTTCCTGCTTCACGCCGGCGGCACGGACCTGGGGCGCAACGTCACCGGCTACCCGTGGCTCGGCGAGGAGATAGAGCTGACTCCTCCCGGCACCGGCGGCGCCCATCTGTAGGTTCGCCGCGGAGGTGGCCGGCCGGCGACGACACGACGGCGGCGGCGGCGAGCAACGCATGGTCCGGGGAGAGCTTTGATCTGATGCAGTGTCCGTTTTCAATTTCAGTCTTCGCTCTTAGCTACTTGCAGTTGACTGCTGTCTGACTGTCAAGTTTCATGTTTCTAAATTATCAGTTGTAATCGTCGATGTAATACCTCTAGATCTCCCGGATCAATCATATGAAAACTGCATCATGGTTTTTAGAAATTTTGAGTCGATTGTTATAACGACTCTCTCTCTATATATATCTGAATATCCATCGAACAGACAGATCTAACTATCACACAGTTGAAATGGAACTTCCAATCATAAAAGATCCATAAACGGTAGAATTCACCGATGTGACCAAGAATGGAAAAACATAAAGCGCAGTCAAGAGAGAGATATATGGAATGAAATACAAATAACCCCGGCTGATGAAAAACAATGGAAACACAGAAAGGAGCGATTTCACATAGGTGAGCACGTTTAAGAATGGCAAAACATTATTGCAATTAAGAGCCTACATCATAAAAAAGTTGTCACACCACTGAAATACCGAAATACTATAACCCAATGGTTAAAATATTACTGCCCGTTCCAAAAATGAGTTTATTTTCTACACGAACCTAGACATGCACACCGTCCACGTTCATCTACAAAAAGTGAAATATTTTTCGTATAAAGGTAGTACTATGAAAATATGAAAGAATTATCACACATGTTGCAGTTTTTCCCTCAAATATATCTACAATACAACCAAAAGTGTATCTAGAATGATTTTTTAGGAGAGGTCATTTTCTTTTTTCTCCTCTAGTCCTTTACTTTTTTCTCTCTTTTCTTTCTCTTCTTATCTCATTTTTTTTACGAGGATCCAACAAGATAGAGAGACTCGAGCCCTTAGCTATATAGCATTCACGTTGGATCCATCTGCCTAAAAGTACAAGTACCCTCGCAAAAAAAGGCTAAGCAGTACAAGTATCGCGCTTGTACGTAGTACAATACCGAGGCCAAATACGCTTCCCACGCCCACCACGCCAGGCGTAAAACGTGAACGCCGTTGCATGCATCCTCCACGGTGGGGTCCACGCGCGCCTGCCACCAGGTGCTCCAGGTGGTGGGGGCCCACGGATGCATGGACACGTGGCGGCTGTGCACTCGCTGGGGCTCCTGGATGCCTACGTGTCCATGCATGCGAGGGGGTGCCATACGTGTAGCAGCCGCTGTGACTCGATAGAGATATATCTCACGTGTGCTGTTCGATTCAATTCACACCTCGTCACCGTTGGTTGTTGGTTCATGTGGTTGATGCAACAGTTGTTAATTTACTAATTTACAGCGGCGAGCTAGCTGGAGTAATTAACAAAGTGTTTAATTATTTTGGCGATGCATGGAGCTAACCAACTACTCCTGGATGAATGGTTATGTGAATTCAGCCTGACCTCTGCAAAGAGCCAAAGATGCGAGAGTTCAAAATTCAAAATCATACTGTGATTGGAGAGATTGATATTCCAGAGAGGATTGTATGAATGAGCTGAATTGATTGTTATTTGTTTGTATATACGTATATACATTGCGTAGCGCTAGCTTGCAGATACGATAATGTAAAAGCTGGCATAATCGATGCAGGCATGTATACGCTAGCCTGTGCAGATACATGGGATTTCTGGTTGCTATAGCTAACTCTATCTCAGCGAGTCAATACTGTTCCTTTTTTAAAGGTAACCGATGCGTGTACTAGCTGGATGCCATTTGGATTTATGCATATGAATAATTGAAGCCCACCATTGTTTTTTTAAAAAAAGAACCTACGAGGGAAATAAAACTTATGAATAAACAGTCCACTATAATATTAAGAAAGTACGAAATAACTAATGGTTCACTCAACGGTGATCAAGATGAGTATGACGTTGGTTATCGTACACAACATGCATGCTGAAAGAGGGGATGGGTTGGTGTGTGTGGGTAGGGGTGGTAAACCTATAAAATTAAAAGGTTGGATCTAAAAGGTTAGATTGAATTTCTACTCATTTTTTACCTAAAAAATTAAGGCTCACATAGGGTTGTAAAAGAACCAATGGGTCTTGACCCATTACCATGCTGAACCATGGGAGTCTAGACTAAAAAAATATATACATACTATTTCACCAATTAATTATCTAAATATAAAATACACAACGGGATGTAAACTACAACACATAGTGAAGAATTTGCTAGGGATACCAATGCATGGATGCATTCACCACTGAATGCATTTGATTTTGTGCCCTTCAATCGCCATAACGGTTGTGTTTTCTTTGAAAAATACGTATATGGAATATAGATGAAAAACTAGAGCTAGGGATTGTATATAAAGTGGTGCAATTGAATATACCATAGCAATTGATGGAGGGAGGATACTAGGATATATGGTCGCACACATACTATTCTGGTAAGGGAACATTTTGAGAAAGTGGAAGGTCGAGAACACTCCATATCCCGTGTTTCGAAAGACATGGAGGTGTGTCCAATTTCAAATCCCAGATTTCGGGCATGTTAACACAGTCTTGCTAAAATATCTGAAGTCCAATTTCAAATCCAAGCACTCAAGTCTGCCACAACCCAAGATGAAAGCAATAAGCTCAAACTATAGAGTAACTTAACATTTTTATTAGAAAGAGAGGGTGAACCCCCCCCCCCCCCTCTCCCATTTCTATTATTGGGAATGGCATTTAACATGTTCTTTCTCCTTTTGTTGTCCCAGGATGCATATGCTACCTTTGTGGCTGGAGAGTCTACCAGAGCACAGATGGGATGGCATCTGTTGCTCTGTAGCGCGTACTAATTAGACTTAATTTGAGGCCTTTGCTTTTTGATCCTGAACTATAAAAGATAAATTTTACTACAAGATATAAAAAATATATAATTTGCTGATGGACATCGATCATAAAAACATGTTACGACCGAATGAAAAAAAAGGGTAATTTATTGGGAGACATTTCTAGCCTATTTGTTGAGAGAAATCTACACTGCTTTAAAAGAAAGAGTAGTGATGGTTCTGCCATCATCCCCACTAACTCCTTATCCTATCTTATTATAAAGTTATAACTTACTAAATCTTAAAACTCAACATGTAAAAATTTCACATCATCATTCACTAACAATTATTATATTTTAAACATCATGCAAGCATACTATATTATCTACAATTTTATAATTTATTAAATTTTAGAGCTTTAAAATACAAACATGTTAAATCATTATCCCACATAATTCACATAATATTTCAATATATCTCTTTATTATTTTTCATAATATCATATATACTTATATAGTTCATCATCACTTAGTTAATGTTATTTCTCTCTTCTCTCATTAAGTTAGATGACGTTAATTATTTTTAACCCTTACACGATTAATCTATGATCTAAATTAGCTCCCTCATTTTGTTTTCTCATTAAGCCATATCACCTTAATTGTTTTTAGCTTTTAGATGATCAATCTATGGTCCAAATTATCTCTCTCGTTTTCTTATCTAATTAAGCCATAACACATAATTGTTTTTAGCTCTTAGATGATTAATCAATGGTCCAAATTATCTCTCTTCTTTTCTTCTGTCATTAAGCCATATTATCTCAATTGTTTTTAGTCCTTAGTGATTAATCTATGATCCTAATTATGTTCTTCCTTTTGTTCTCCCACAAAGTCATATGACCTTATTTTTACATTTGAATCATCATTCTATATATTATTTAAATTATCATAAACCACATCAACTTGTATAAGTTTATGTCACCTAGCTATTTTACACATTTATTTTATTTATTGTTATCATACTGAACTCCGCAGCAACGTGCGGGGTTTCACCTAGTTTTTTAAGAGGAAAATGACATATAGGGCTAAAGTGTTCACATGTCAACCACCCCCACCAACTCTCTATTTGTTGTGAGAAGAAAACGAAGGATAGTGTGAGACCAGAGAAGTCGCACGTTAGTAACTTTAAAAGGGAGTAGTGCCGGTGGTGATTCTACCACCCCCCACCAACTCCATACTTTTTTAGATGAAAAATACATGTGGGGCCAGAGGTTCCACGTGTCAAACACCGCCACCAACTCTCTACTTTTGTGAGAAGGAAAAAGAACAATATTGGACCAGAAGATACACATGTCAGTAACAAATATATGTAACAATTAAGAGATGATATATGCAAAAAATGACAATAACGGGTTAATAATATTTTTTAATTAAAATTTCGTTGCAATGCATGAGCAATATGCTAGTTCTTTAAAAATACAAGAATGCCTCTTAGGCCACAAGCTTACTTGTCGCTAGAATGAAAATTTTGAAATCATGCAACCCTCAGTCCATCCTCATTCCAAGGACATTACTAGCATACGTCGTATTCCATCTTCAGTTCAGTGTTAAGTTAGAAGATTGTGGTTTTAGGAGCATTTTTGTTTTTTAAAGAATTTTTCTTTTCAATTAATTGGACCGAATTTGTCCTCCATACCATTATCATTTTTTATTGTCTTATAATCCATGACACTTTTTTTACGTCTATCAATAAATTATCATTTTTTAGATATCTTATAGTAGCGAGACATTGTTTTGCGACATCTATCAGAAAATTACATAAACTTTAAATCTTTCATAGCAAAATGTGCCATTGTTAAAATGCATTCTTGCAATATCATGCATGTGTATAGATATAGGCTAGCTGTGCTCCGGGGCTTGGAGAGATTTAATCACGTACTTGAGCCAAATCATTTCTCAACATGATGACATCCTTGTCATCTTGCAACTAATTAATTAATCAACATTGGCACGTACAAATCGTCGTCCTTGAGTGATCGAGCAGCAAGTAGATAGGCGCGTACATACAAAGTACGAGTTCCTTTCTAGCCAAGCGGCAGTAGTAGTACTGCTGGCGAGATTGATTAGATTAGCACATGTCGATCGCCTGCACGTTACATTACTGCAATTTAATCCCCCTGTTTTTGATACAACATCGTACTAAGTACAGCATTAGCAATATATGTTTCCAGGACATGTACTATATATATGGTGGGATGCCATTTTGATCTCCTTGGATCCATCTTAATTTACCATTACGACGTAAGTACGCACTTTGCTGCTGTAGTTGTTAACTTCTGTCCATTGCACAATCTTCTCCGTTTCCAACTAATTAATCTCATCCATTTTACCACCAGAGTTTTTAACTACTATCAAAATACCCGTACGTTGTTACGAACTTTAGAAAATCATATTGGCACATTGAAAAAAGAAATCTTTTGTTGAATTTAGAGCTTAATTTTAAATTAAATTAGATGGTCTTTTCTAGCCGTAAAAATTTTCGAACAGACTCAATTAACTTATCATTACTGTATAACTCCCCTTCAATTAATAAAGTTCATGAATTCTACCGTTATACCGTTATATTTAGTTTAGAATGATGAGCATGTGGATGTCGTATGTCAGAGTTTTAGGGAGTTAGTGGTGACAGACTACTACTCCCTTCTAAAGCAGTATACTCAAACTTCCACATACGCCTGTAAAAGATGAAGCGTATTTGTAAGACATACGCCTTCGTACGGCGAAGACGTATCGCACGTAACTTAAAGAAGGGATTGGGCCCACCGTCGGTCGGGTCCCACCTGTCAGCTTCACGCGCCGTTAAAACTTGTCGGTGCGCGCAGCGAAAAGGCGTCCCCTCCCCCTACCCCCCACCCGAAAACCGCAGCCTCCGCCCCGCTAAATTATTCTGCCTTTACCAGTTACCATACCTTTGTCAAACCCGTCCACTTACAGGTGGGACCGTAACAAAGGTGGGCCCCATACGTCATTGATTTGCGGGGAGTGGCGCCGGGTTTCCCGCGCCCCGCTGCTGGGGGCATCGGCGTGGTCAGCTTTAATACGAACCCCCACCACCTCGCTTCGCTCGCTTCACTGTGCTCGCCTCGCCTTCCTCTCCTCGTCGGCTTCGCTGAGCTGTGAGAGGAATCCAAACGAGAGAAAAAAAAAAGAAGAAAAAAAAACAAAACAGAACAACCAGTTGAAGAAGAAGAAGAAGAAGGCGGCGGCGGCGGCGACCACCACCACCGCTGCCGGGTAATGCGGAGGGGTGGGGTGGTGGTGCTGCGGCGGCAGTAGCTGCTCGGATCAGAGGGAGGAGGAGAGGAGTTATGGGGGTGTGGAGGGAGGGGGCGGGGTGGTGCTTCTGCTCCGGTGGGGGAGGAGGGAGGTCGGAGAGGGTCAAGGCGGCGATCTTCTCGGCGAAGGCGGCGGCGCTGGCGGCCGTCGGCGGGCACGGCGGGGCCGGCGTCCTGATCCACCGCAACCTGCTGCTCACCACGCACGGCAACCTGCCGTCCGCCGCCGCCGCGGAGGACGCCGAGGCGCTGCTTGGCCACGGCCGCCTCGCCGCCCGCCTCGTTCCACACAGGTGAGTGCCCGCGCGTGCGCCTGCGCTGCGAGATTTGGGATTTGGTCGTGTGTTTTCTCTTCTTCCACCAGCCGCTGTGATTACAGAATGATTAGGTTAATTGAGATCTGCTTTGCTCTGCTCGCGTCGCGGCGGCAAGCGTGGCGAAGCCGCTGCCGAGCGGGGCCCACGCGTCGGCGTTGCGCGGTTTTGTCGGCGATGGTGGGATGGGAGAGCTGTTCACGCCAGTGATGATTAGCCACAATGCGGATGATTAGGAGAGGGAATTGCTAGTCAATTGTGGGGGTTTAATTTGTGTTTGGTAGTTGGAGACTTTGTGCGAGATCGTCCTTGTGAACTTGGACAAGTGATAATGATTATGCTCACAAGCTGGATAGTGCAGTGGGGGTGCTTTGTACAGTTGGATAGTACTAATATTTTTGTGTTAAAAGTCCTATTGGTATTTGGAGTAGGTAGGAAGCACACACCTTCAATACTTGGTTGTCAACAGATAGAATAATCACAGAATTACTGTTGTTCTGGGTAATTGTGTTTCTTTTCTTCGGTGGGAAGTTTATGAGGGACATCCAGGAGAAGTTGTGACACCCACAAGCAATAAGTGGCTCATGATAAAAAGCAGCAAAATTAGCTCAAGAAAGGTTCAAAGTATCTTGTTTTTCATTTTATGTCAGGTCAGGCTAGGTGAACTTTGTTGCTTTGTCAAAAACATTTTTCCTTTGTAAGGTACTACTACGGTACTACCTCATGATTGTTGCATACATGCATGTCTTTCTTTTTGTGAATAAAATTGCCACTGCGTTCTTCTTATGTTGCTGTTTCCAATTATATCCTTACTTACATTCCGTCTAAACCTGTATTTATCTGTGCAGATTCTTCATTACCAGCTCAATTCTTGACCTTACAATAGTCGGTCTTGATCCTGCGGAGAAGGAGACAACCTTGCAGGCTCAGCAACCTCACTATTTGAAAACATGCTGCAAACCAAGCCTAGATCATGGAAGTATCGTGTACCTTCTGGGTCATACAGGAAAGAATGAACTTGTGATTGGTGAGGGGAAGGTAGTGATTGGCACAGATAACCTCATAAAGCTCTCGACGGATGGGGTGACATGGTGTCCTGGCTCTGCTGGTTTTGATGCTCAAGGGAATTTAGCCTTCATGATCTGTGACCCCATGAAGTTGGCCTCCTCCCCCACCGCAAGGTCATCTTCTACATCCTCATCTTCATCACATTCATCGAAGAAAGATCACCCGATGCAATTTGGTGTCCCCATATCTGTAGTTTGCGATTGGCTGTATCAGCACTGGCAGGGCAACTTGGATGAAGTTAGCAAGCCAAAGCTGCCCCTTGTTCGATTGATGTCCAGCAGGAGTGATCATTCAAGCACCTCCTTCACTCGTCGCCATGTGTTCAAGCCTGCAGATGATGAGAACGACGATACATCGGTTTCTTCACAAGTAACTTCAAAGCCTAAACATCAGCAGGCGTCAGGAAGCTCGGCCAATGCAAGGATATCACATGATGCGAACCCTTTGGTTGATCTGCGCACAAACAATGAGCAAGGGGTTTCTACTCCAGAGATTTATGAATCACCCCGACAAAGTTCTTGCCAAGGCCGGAAAGATGCTGGTTCAGTTCAACTGCTGGATATCAACTTCCCACCTAGCGCTCCAAAGACCATCTTTCTACCACTGCCCCTGAAGCAGATGCTTTCTGATGAGAACAATGCAGATACGTCCAAGCCTAGAAACCAATCTAGAGACAATGGTTTTCCATCAGGGATAATATGGCACCGTAATTGTGAGGCTCATACAAGGGATCCTCCAGTAGCTCCTCTGCAGGATGATTGCAGCAGTGAGGGGCAGTCGAGCTCGTCACCTGTTGAGCTATTGGAGTATCGAAATGAAGACCACTTCAGTAGCGAGGAGGAAACAATGTACTCAGCGGAAACCATGGAGAGCAGGAACATTCCAAGCCCCAGGGAGAAGCATGTCGGGAGGAGCCAGAGTTGTGTAGCCTACAGGAGGTGGAGCTCTCCAAGGATGTCGACGATACAGAACGGAACCTTGAGAAAGCAGCACATGCTGGTCCCTGTGCGCAAAAGTCACTCGCAGAACACGACTCTGCCACAAAGGAGTCATGACTATTTGAGCCCAACAGTATCCTCGGCTATGAAGAAGAGAAACTCAATGGAACAGCAACTGCCCACGAAGCCCCGGCGGAGCATTGCTCAATCTTCTCCAAAATGGATGTTTTGATGGTTTTCTCCTCGTTTCCTGGTGGAAATGTTAGTGCAGCATCAGCACAGCATGCCGATTTTTGGTGGAAATATGCTGCTCTCATTTTTTTTCCTCTGTAAGTTGATGCTCGCTTCCTTAGTTCTTTCTCTATGGTATTGTGTGTGTGTGCAGAATGACTTGGATAAATAAAAGGAAAAAAGAAAGAAAGAAAAGAGAAGTCCAACATAGAAGGTTTACAGATCAAATGTGTTCAAGGCATCAAGCCTGAGCTGTTTGCAAAGTGATGAATTTCGTATGTAAATTGCTATAGCTTGTACTGTAGTCTTGAGTTCACCACTTAAACTGAACATTTCCATGATTATCAATTACTTTTTGGCCGAAATATGCTGCTTCTATAATTTGTTACTTTCTATGACACCGATGCTTATGTCCATTTTGCTTGCTGTTACGTTTAGGCATAAATTGTTTCTCCTAATCAATATATAGCAGTAGGAAAAGAAAGAACTAATGCCCACATTTTTTTTATAAAAAAAGTGGGATACAAAATGGTAACGCTATGGCGCGTTATAATGGACCGTGTCAATGACTGCTTATCAGAATGATACTGAGGCTTAAAGAGCATGCCTTTTGTTTTCTTATTTTTTCAAATGTTGCATGGGTGCAAAATAATGGCAAATTGGCAAGGCAAACGGTTTTCTGTGCTGCTGTGCAAACAGATAGTCAACTCATTTTCTGCAGTGTTCAGTTCATCACTGACAGCCTGCCTCACCTACTTCTCACAAAAGTAGGAGTACGTGCATTTGGATATTTTGGTTGGATTTTTCTGAAGCATCCTGTCTCTGAAATGCCTGGCTCAAGGAGTCTGGCAGGGGGGTCAGGCACCATTGACAGCCTGATGCTGCTTCTCATTCCGATCACGATGACCAAGCCAGGATATTTATATATGTTTAGTTAAACAACTCCTTTCCCAGAATACGGGTACGCAGACTTAATATTCTCAAACAATATCAAATTCAGTTAATTTCAAGTTCAAACATGGGAAACAAAGTCAACGATCTCTTTCTCCCAGGAACAAGACAATGGAATATGGAGCTCTTACATGAAACTTTCCTCGATGGGAATAGAAGATATACTACAGATTCAGGTCAGTACATGGGATGGAGATGATTTTTTTAGCTTGGCATCACACGAAAAATGGCATCTTTTCAGTAAGATCAGCATATCACCTCCAGAGACATGTCAAGTTTGGTGGACGTGTGGCATCCGCTTCATCATCTGCTGACCATAAAAGCTGGCTGAATTTGTGTAGCATGGACATTCAAAACAAAATGAAAGTGCATCTTTGGCGCATGATCCAAAATGGGCTAGCAAGCAGTAGGATCTGAATTACAGCGCAGGAAAATCAAGGAAAATGTAAGGTGTTATGTTTGCGAAAAATAGAAGACCTGCTACCACAGATTTTGGGGGTGTGTTTATGCCCAGTGGGTTTGGGATTTGATAGAAGAAAAGCTTGACAGCGAGCTGCCAAGACCACCACTGGAATGTACTACCTCCTTTCCAAAATACTTGTCGTTATTAATGTTAGAAAAAAAAGACTATAATGTCCTTTATTAAATAATGTATAGTTAGATGTGAGATAGTGGTTAAGGATAGAATGAAAAAAAAATTGAATTGAAAGTGGTTGATGTGACAGATAATACTACAAAATGACAACTATTTTGGGACAACTTTTGAATGCTAAAAAGACAAGTATTGTGAGACGGAGGAAGTAATGTACCATCGACATTGACGCGATGGTTAATAGAGAAATTGCTCAACCAGAAGAAATTGCTCAACCAGAAGGAGCGTACCCTCCTTGAATGCTAAAAAGACAAGTATTGTGAGACGGAGAAAGCAATGTATCATCGGTATTGACGCGATAGTTAATGGAGAAATTGCTCAACCAGAAGAAGCGTACCCTCCAAGTGATGATAATCAACCTGTATGAACTTTGGCGAGTAAGAAATAGTGCTAGACATGAGGATAAGATGAGATCACCAGATAGTTTGGTCCATAGGGTGCTATATCTCCTGGAAGAATGGATGGAATTAAAAGATCAATAGGTCACCCATTAATTTTGTCTATAACTAATTTTATCTATAAGTAAGTTCGCGGATCGTTCCACTTGCATATCTACTTGCAAGAGAGCGGTTGAGCTGGCTAAGGAAAGCAGAGTAACCAGGTTGATCCTAGAGACATACAATGTAGATATAGCAAGAATGCTTCAAGACAGGACCCTCGAGACATCAACATATGGAGGCTTAGTACAAGAGGTAAAGGTTGGCTGGGTTCGTCGAACGGCTAATCAAGCGGCGCATGTGTTAGCACAGAATAACTGCATTGAAACTGTTACCGGTTCTTGGTATAATATACCCCCCTCGTTCTTAGAGGAAACTCTTAATTTGGATTGTGTTTCCAATCAGTAATAAAAGGATACAGCTTTCTCTACAAAAAGAAGAAAGCACAGAAGATCAAAGTCAACTTGACCATTGAATCCAATGAGTTCTTTAGCTCATCTTCCCAACTCAACACTTTTTTTTTCGCGCGCACGCTTTTCAAACTATTAAACGATGTATTTTTTTATAAAAAGTTTCTATACAAAAATTGTTTAAAAAATCAAATTAATTTATTTTTTTAAAAAAATTAGCTAACACTTAATTAATCACGCGCAAACGAACGCAACCGCAAGCATCGACATGGTTTTGCTAATTTTTCTTGGTTTCGATGCCTTTCTGGCTCTCTGGTCGCTGCACATGAACTCGTGGAGACGTCGTCGCCACTCTGTCCCCCAAGATACAAGGGGAAAGAAACACAGATTGCTTAACAATTCGCATCAATTATGCTTCTTGTTTCACATTCTTGCCGTCGACGGGTGTTTCTAAGGGCCCATATCACATTTTGATCAATGCATTTCAAGTTCTTAACATGACACAGTTTAACATAATACTACCTTCTGTTTACACAAAGAAAGTAACTGAGACAAAGGCACACTCACTACCATCAAATATCAGTGTTGGTCACTCAACGTTACAGCAGTACTAGTTCCAAGCAAGAATGTAAAGTAGATAGATTCAGGCTGAGAAATAGACGGATGAGGCATAAGCAAGAAGGAATTCAAGCTGGGATATCGGCATACTCACCTTTTGAACTTGCTTTTCCCAGTTTCATGAACGTGCAAGCACAAACTAGTTGCAGTCATGCAGTATGAGGTCAAAAGTCACTTAACAATCATGGCCAAACCTGCACTATTCTCTTTAAAACTACACTTGCATGCAGGATAGTAGGCAACAATGAGAGTGCAGGTATGATGGATGTAATAGGATGCAAGTTCAAGCACTCCTATTAGATTGTCAGTCTCATAGATGGGGGGAAGTTGTCTTCATGACTACTGAGTACTGAATGATTGGTCCATTAGCTATCTTTTGCCATAAAGCTAAGCATCACCTATGAACAGCACAAGCTAAATAAAGTTTTTTTTTTCTGATTGCTCGTATCGTAGACCGCTACCTTTTGTTACGTGTAACTCAAATGGCCCATAATCCTCAAAAACCCCTGAAAAATGGGGGAACACAAATTTGTGGCAGAGTGCCTCTGTAACAATACCAACAATGTTTGTCACAGGAACAATACAAGCAAAGCCAGAATCAGATGCTGTCTTTGAAATATCTTCATTGTTCAGGTAAACAAAATAGTCTGCTTAGCTAGCTTAGGAACGTAGCCTGCCTATGATGTGTGTGTGGTGTTATCTTTTACTTGCTCACAAGTAGAAATTCAATGTGGAAAGGAAAACTACAATTAAGCTAATCAAATAGTGTGAAGCGGCTGGCAGAAGGTGTGAAGCTGAATGGATAACTTGATAATGAATATTCATAGTTACCCATGTTAAAAATCGCATGAAACCAGTATAATGCTATTTTTGTGAATCAGGAAAGATGGAATAACTAAAGGAAGTGAAGGTTTCCTTAAAAGTTTAGACCAGCCAATATGTTCAGTTACAGGAAAAGATATACTTCTAAGTTCCAAACCAGCAAAATAAAATCCCAAGTCATTAAGTCAAGCCTAGGATCCAGTGAAACATGTAAAGGGTAAAACAAGGCACGATGCCACTTAACAAATCACCAAGCAACATATCTTTATGACCAGGGTAAGAGTCAAACTGATACAGTAGTGGATCAATCAGACATAAAAGAACACTTCAATACTTACATGTATTTACAAGAGGCCAGCATGAAAGAATATAGCTTCATCAATATGCTAACTGATCCAAATTAAGCAAAACATTGGTTTTCAGAGCCAACAGAAAATTATATTGATGAGGAAAATTACTTTCATAGTCCATACTTTTTCCCTGTAAAAAGCATACAAGCCTACTTTGCTTTCAATGAAAAGCAGGGTCGTGAGAAAACATATAAGAAAAGAAAAGGTATATAGAAGATCATTTATTAACTTTGGTTACTTCGAAAATTTGATGGTCAATTTTGACTTTCACATTCGAGGACAAGTGATTGAGACTGGAGAGACACCAAAAGGCACTGGATCTTAGCACTAAAAACAACTAGCTGCGATAAAAGTCTTAATCACACATCCATATGAGAAAATCTAGAAAAAAACACACGGGCAAAGGATAGAGACGCCGCAACAAAACCCCAGCACCAATATCCAAATCACCCTCTCCTTTTTTTTTCCTTAACCAATTTCATTGTAGCAACTACACCAATACACCATTTAACAATTATCACAAAGAAAATAGCTAGAAACAGTAACAATTGTCACTTAACTAAGCATTAGCGGGGGAGACATATATCCTTTTTCCTACCCCCACTCTCTCACTCTCTACTACTTTCGCTATCACTCGCAATATTAAATATTACTCATCTCATCTCATATTCTCATCACTCTCAACAAATTCATCGCAAGAAGCCCAGAAGCAGATGATGAGGAGCACCTTTCT
The DNA here is from genome assembly GCA_008326285.1 of Oryza officinalis. Lineage (NCBI taxonomy): Eukaryota > Viridiplantae > Streptophyta > Magnoliopsida > Poales > Poaceae > Oryza > Oryza officinalis. The sequence goes on from BDMV01000001.1 coordinate 63,924,571, forward strand.
AGAGGTTGCAGCCGAGGCAGTCGCAGGACTTGGGGGTGAAGGAGCAGAAGCCGAAGGGTCGGTTGGGGATGTTACAGTTGATGGCGTAGCAGCACGGGGATAGGATGCAGCCGCCGCCCCTGGAGCCTCCGCCACCGCCGCCGCAGCAGGTGCAGGGCGCGCAGAGCTGGAAGCTCCCCAGCCTCCGCCGCGTCTCGTTGAGGACCATCGCGCTGAACCCCCCGCCCGCCCCCTCCACCACCGGCACCATCCGCGCCACCTCCACCACCTCCTCCCCGGCGCCAACCTGCACCACCACGACGACGAATCACAACAAAGCCGTCCCCCGCCCGCGATCTGGGGGTGGGTTTTGGAACGAGGAGGAAACGGCTTTTTACCTGTGAGGTGGCGCTGCAATTGGAGGAGGTGATGGCGGCGGCGGCGGCGAGGAGGAAGAAGAGGAGGAAGAGGAAGGTGGACGGCGGCGCAGTGGGGGTGAGCATTGCTGGCCGCGTCCCTCTGCTAGGGTTTGGGGGTTGGGATTTTGTGACGGAGTTGGGGTGGGACTTGGGAGATTTGGAGGAGGTGGTGGCGAGTTGGTGGGAGAGGAGGATCGAGAGAGGCAAACGGTGGAGTACTGGAGTGAAGTGAGAGAGAGAGGGTCTTTCGAGGAAAGGAAAAGGAGGAGACGACTTGGACGGGAACGAGATTTGGGGATGCGATGCGATGCACAACTCTCTCTCGTCGAGTCATTAGCAGGGTTCACTAAACCTTTTAGAGCCTCATTAGCTTATTAAAAAATAAAAATTAATTTATAGATAAAACTTTTTATATATTTATGCGTAACAACTTAAAAATCAACGCTAAAAAATTAGGTTAAAAATATTTTAAAATCAACTTTAAAATCAAATTTTAATTTTTAATTTTTGATTTTTTTTGACTTATTAGGCTAACCGATAGAGCTTTGAGGTTATCTTCACCTCACGGTTTAATGATTATCGTGATAATCACGTGATTATCACAAAAATCGTACGGTTACCATGAAGTATATCATGATTTAAAAACTAAAAATGTTACGACACATGATAACCGTGATAACTGCGTGGTTTTATATACCCTACTGATCATCAGTCATCACTGTACACACATGACATGATGATACCAAAGCTGAACCACCTGTCGTCGTGCTACGTTTGCTCATCTTTACGGTTCACTCCATTTAAAAAAAAATTGTCGTACTAGTTTTTTTAATCTTAAACCAAATATTTATGAGTAACTTGGATCATTAGTTTCTAAAATTTTGTGTAGTTTAGCATTACAGGATCTATAGATACACCTTGTGAAATACTTTTATAGTGTGTAATTTGCATGATGTTAAACTATACTAATTTCTCAAAATTTAATGGTTAACGGTAGAGATGTTTGAATTAAGATAAATATCCTCCTTCTGGTTACAAGTAAATATTGCTTTGGACATCAGCACGGTCGTCAAGACACTTATTTTATTGTAAATGATAAATACATATTTTTAGTCTAAAACATATACTAGGAGCCGTCATACTCGTACCATCTTCAAAAGTTTAATTGAAATTACCCATAGTTAAAGTTTAAAAGTGTTGATTGTATATATATTACGAGTCGTCCCTTATTTCTGATAGGATGGAGAAGTATATTGATGATCACATTGTACAATCAAAACTCGGAGGGGAGGGGAAAAAAATGAACTGTTCTCATCAATTATACTCCTCATGGCTACCTCGGAAAAGAAAAAAGTGGTACTGTGCTGATATGTTGTGTTCAGTGGGGACTTGGGAAGTGGGCAATCTCCCATGAACTTTAGCGGCGACAAGGTTTAGTGAGACCGTGAGAGCATGGGACGCATGATGACGCAACGGGTGGCGTCTGCTTCCAGTAGATTATGTAAAGTGGTTAAAAAATAGTGCTAATTTCCACCGAGTGCAGGCGGGGGCAGGGTTTGCAATATCACGCTGTTAACTTATCTCGAATGGTTATCACATATTTTCTTCGTCTCATGAAAAAACAAACATGAATCAAATATGACACATTCTAATATTACGAATCTAAATTTAAACAGAATATTTGTTCAGATTCGTAATAATAGAATGTGTCACATCTAATCTAAATTTATTTTTTATGGGACATTAGTTTTGAAAAATTCTTTGGTTTTTCATGATAACCGTGATACCATCAAATAACGGTTACCCTCGTTAAAATGATAACCCTTATTAAAATGACAAAGGAAATCCTAGATAAGGGATAGGGTCTTATCCGTGACAACTACTCGACTAGTATGTGTGTGTTTGGTGGAGCCCCCGGGAAATCTGCCGGGTCCTTTGCTGCCAAGATCCACTAAGCCGATACCGACAATCTGTGGGAATAAATCCGATTACTGAGCGAGCGAGAGATCCTGCAGAGATCAGACGAGAATTAGATTATTCTTAGTATTCAGATGTGCTGAACTCCTGCAGGTCACAAATCCACCTAACAATGAACTTCCAAGGCTTTGGCTATTGTGTGTCGTGTCTTGCATTGAATGCGGGAACGGTGTTGGATTTCATGATCATGTTTAAGGACTTTAAGTTGAATACATGGAATTATATATTTATATACATATAAATTGTGTGTTTTGAAGATGTTTTTGTCTAAAACGGATATACTCTCTTTTGTCCTAAAAAAAATCTAAATTTTTTTTATGAAACATGAGGGAACATGTTTGGAACAAAAGGGCGGGCTAGTGAAAGAGAATGAGCACAACGGGACAAAGAGATACCCTCGTATGAAAGGAGACCCTAGAAAACAAATCTAGTATAGGATACGACACATCTTAATACTAAGACTAGGTTTATTTTTTATGAGATGTAATCTTTTCGTTCTAAAATATAAAAGATTTTGAGTGGATGTGACACATTCGTAGTATTAGGATGTGTCATATCCACCCAAAATCATGTGATATATCTTAGTACTACAAATTCAGACATGCCCATATCCAGATTTGTAGTGTTAGAGCATCTCCAAGAGACTACCTATTTGACTTGCCAAGCTAAATTTTAGCAAACTTGAAGAAAAACTAGCTTCCATCAGACTTGCTATTAGACTTGCCAAGCCAAATCACTTGCCAAATTTCTCACCTCAATGACCAAATCTAGCAGGCCAAAACCACTTGCCAAACGGTGGGTCCCACCACCCCACCTTCTTTCCTCTCTCTTCATCCCTCAAGAAGTGTCACTGCCTTCCTCCTCGCGCGAGCACACTACCGTTGCTCCATCGCATCCCCCACTACCGTCGTTCAGAGCGCCAGCATCTCCATCCCCTCCCTCTCCATTTGGTTGCTGGACAGAGGTCGAATCTTCTCGTCGCCCTGATCTATCGTGACGGCAGTGGCTTAGGCGGAGGCGGCGGGGGCAGGCTGCGGCAGCGGAGGAGGTGGGCTGCAGCCATGGCAGGGGCGGGGAGAATTATTTGTCCGCTACCTCTGCCCCCCGCGCCTCCCCTTCGATAGTGCCATTCGTTGCCGTTGTCACCGAGGTCGCCGTCGTCTAGAGGCCTTCGGCGCCACGCGGCTTCCGCCCCCGCCGAATTCGGTCGACGTGGCGTGGATTCGAGGTGGCGCATGGCCTCCGCCACCTCCACCCTCTTCGGATTCGGGGGGAGGGGTGCGACCTCCGCTGCCTCCGCGCGGCCTTCGTCCCCGCGTGGATTTGGCTGGCAGGGTGGATTCGCGGGCCGTGCGCCCTCCGCCACCGTCGCCATCCGCTGCGGCTGTCATCGTCACCGAGGTCTTCAGCCACCGCCGCTGTCGTCTGTGCCGCCGCCGTTAAAAGGCAAGGAGAATATCAGAAGAGAAAGAGGGGGAGAAAGAGTAGGAAGAAAAAGGTAGTAGAGACTGATATATGGGTCTCAATGTCATAGGCTCAGAATTGAAAGTGTAGATGAAGAGACTATTGAAGTGAGCAATGAGTTTGACTTGTTAAATTAATTGGATAGCTGGCTATATAGGTGTTTGAAGAGTCTATTTTAGATAGTCTGTTGGAGATGCTCTTAAGATGTGTCATATCCGATATTAGGTTAATTTTTTAGGGACGGAGAAACTAAAGAGTATCTATAGAGTATCTATAGAGACCGGTCACCTCAGAAAGATTTTACAACCTGTATTTTTGAAGTTTTGATCTGAGGCAAGTGCTTACGCATGCTTTACCACGAGAAACTTGGTGGACCTTGTTCGGCACCTTATCATGCCAGCATTAATTTTGGTCGTTGGAAGGAAGCTGCATGTTTTTACTTGTGAACAGAAAACAATGATTGTGATGTGACAGCCAGATTTAGTTGCACTGCACCGCCTTTTGTTGTTCATTTTATCTTCACCATGGTAAAATAAATTTGGCTTACACCTCCGGAATAGAGCTTCCAACTAATCCATGCAATTATATAACATGTATGGCAGATAAAAAGGATGATCATCTGATTGAGTTCGTCCACAGCTTCTCTTACCTTGCAACCTGACATGAATGCACAATTTAAATGAAGCTACGCCGCAGTGCAAAGCAGGCTGAAAACTAGAAAGTTTTAAACGTCATTTCGCTTCCCAAATATCTGCATTAACAAAAAAAATAAACTGTACATCTCCGGTAGCAACTCAATTTACAGAACTTTGATTCCGGGGAGTTAGGAGGGGATGGCAACATTCACACAGCGCCTGAGACGGGCGTGCGATGGATTTTATACATCACGGTGGTTGGGTCAACAGCCAGGAGGCCGCCTTAGGATGATGTGTACGCAGATGCGGATGGGGATTGCAGGAGACGCCGAACCATAGGTACATTAGTTGAAGCAGAGCCGTAGGCATACACTCCCATTGGAGGAGCCATCGTTGGATGGTCAAATTTGCAATTCGCGCCGAACTTGCAGATGCCATAGCGAGAATAGAACTTGCACAGTTCTTCTCCCTGAAAATCTCGAAACAGCCGTGTCATAGTCAATCATCAGGTGTTATAGGAACAATCAAAGGTCAATATACACACTGCTGTCAGGTTGACATTTTAAATTGACAGCAATGTTTTCAAGTGTTAATCTTCATACTAATATATACAGTGGGTAGTCTTTATCTACTGCCGTGGAACTGTCATCTTTGATTATGACATTTTTTTAGCCCTAGAAAATATTTGATCATCAATGTCAAGATTTTACGACCTTGCAAAATAAATCTCCTAATTGAGAACAGGGTAAATTTATGAACTATGCCACTGAACCTTTATACACAGGCATCACATTTTTGGTTCTAAAATTCATCTTAATATCAGCGGAAGACTGGACCAGAAAAAGGAAAAAGTTAGACAGGCATATACTCTTGGGGTGAGTTCTTCCCCCTCCTTTCCCAACTCACATCTCTTTTTTTTCGCGCGCACGCTTTTCAAACTACTAAACGGTGTGTTTTTTTCAAAAAATTTTTATACAAAAGTTGCTTAAAAAATCAAATTAATCCATTTTTGAAAAAAAATAGCTAATACTTAATTAATCACGCGCTAATGAACCGTTCCGTTTTCCGTGCGCTTTGCCTGTGTTGGTAACAACAAGTAACGAACAAAGCCTTGATCCTCTAAAAGAGATGAGGCGGCACAATGATCAACCATGGACATTAAAGTGATATGTGGAACATGAAAACACAAATAATGGTCACTGAAACATAAGTACAGAAGGGTTCGTAGTAACTTACCGGACGTAGTGGAAGACCCACTGGACTCAAGACACAATCTGGAGTAGGCATTGATCGCACCCGGGGATGATGGAACTTGCACACTGCACCAAATTTACAGTCTCCAGTCTTCATGTAGTATTGACATTCTGGTTGATCAGGTCTCTCAGGAAATACATTTTCTCTCTGCAATGCATATTGAGGTACAGGATACGAACTAGATCTGTAAGGCGACAACATTCCCTGATTGCCTGCACTGGCATCAACTTGCTGAGAAGTTCCATAGGTTTGTTGAGCCCCTGGGGACTGCAATCGATTCTCAGAAGATGAAACAGGCATCATTTGGCCCTTGAAAAGCAAAATCACAAAAATCAACTCTAGTATGACTCCAGTAATTGGTGTAAGAGTGGAATTTGATGTTATAGCTTTTCACTTTCAAAAAAGAAATATTAGTGTTCTAAACAAATTAGAGGATCTAAATTGTAGGGCAAGCTGCAGTCAATGGATCTACAAAGGATTATTAATCAATTAGAAACACCATAGCACACAACAATCCCATTTATACAGAAACAAAACCACAAAGAACATTAGTTCATGCCCAAAAGAGAATTATTCAGCAATCATCACATATTTCTTTCTATTGAATAAATCACTTCATACCTAGTTAAATGAGAGAAAGCATCATTGTAGGAATTGGGATTTGATATGCAACATTACTAGTGGCCTGTGGATTCAGTATAGTTCTGATGAAGAGCACAACTAAAGTTAATAATGGTATATTTTACAATTCAGTTTTATATTTTAACAGGGTTGAGAGCAATTATAGATCAATCCAGATTGTTACGAAATTAACAGAGCATGAAAGCCAACGCAAACAATCCATGATCGGGAAATCACATGTATCCACTATATGTCTATGACTGTGAGAAGAAATGATCTTACAGTATATGAGTTCCAGCTTGGTACTTGAACAAGACCTTGCGGTACAATCATCGGTGCATAATTTGAGGGATTCTGCCATCTAGGGCTTGGAATAAAAGAACCTCTTGGAAAAGCCCAGCTAGCCATTGTTCCAGAATAAGAAGGTGGACCCGCAGTTGCAGAGGAATGTACAGAAGGATAAATAGGAGAACCACGTGAAGAAGCCATAGCATTGAAAAGTTCTGGATGGTGAAATTTACATGTATTCCCATATTTACACTGTCCTGTTTTTAAGTAATATGCACACTCCTTTTCACTCTACAGAAGCAAACAAACTTCACTTCAGTACATCAAAGAGAAGAGACTATAAAAAGGAAAGGCAGATGATGTGCTGCAGCAATAAAGTACAAACCGGTCGGAGTGGATATCCTAATGTGTTTAGCTGCACCCTCCCTGCGATTCCAGCTTTTTCTCTAGGATGATGGAATTTGCATGTAGGCCCAAACTTGCATGTTCCAGTCTTCAGATAATACTGAACAGAAAATTTTGAGAAATTATTTCATCTCAACACCTGTACAACTTAACAAAAAACTATACCACTCTAAATTGCATAATGTCAACTCTAGAAACATAGACAAACAAAAACAGCTAGTTTCCTTGCACAAGGACAAGCTGCAAGTGTGCGATTATAATTTGGAGAAAACAAAAGCTAGTCTAGCTGTTCTGTTGTTGCTGCATGAATGCACAACTAATGCATGTAATTGTTGTCTGGTTTCTGTTTTCACATGGAGAAGCAAGAATAAAAATAAAGTCTAGGGATCTAGGCTCTCACATGAACTTCAACCTTTTGTCAACCTATGGTGCACAAATTCAATACCTCCTTTCTAGCTACATGTTTTTTCAAAGCATATGCGACCAGACAAACCATTTCTTCTCACAGAATACATACGCAGTAGATTGCTAGCCATTGTTAACTAATAAACCCTGGCCTGAGTTCAAGTAAAGTTTATAACCATGCTCCTGAATGACAGAAGAGTTAGTAACCATAATTACCTGACATTCTGGTTGCCCCATCCTCTCAGGGTATTCTCCTTTCATTCTGGCAGAGGCAATAGCCTAACATTAAGCAGATCCAATCTAACTTGAGAATAAAAACATGAGGTATGAAGAAAAGATAAAACGAACAGTATGGAATATAAGATATAATTTACAGAAAACTGGTAGTCACTAATTTAAATCTGTAATGCATCACTAGGCCTATGCCTGCTGGTGGCAATTATCCAAAGGAGAATGGGTCTCTGCTTATCATGAAGCATGAGTTACATTACATACAGCCGAACATGCTCCATTGCGTAGTCTTTCCCCAGTTTCAGCCTATTCTTCTAAACTACAACCTAATGATGATATCCTGACTAAGATTACCCCATGAATCAGTGTGATAAGAAACAATAATGCTACATAAGAACAGTTGGGTCAAGTAATCTATTCACCAGATTCCTATCCTGAGGATGATTGAACCTGCAGCTCATACCGAACCTGCACAATCCAGTCCTGAGGTAGTAAGTGCAGTCCGGTTCTCCGGACCGCTCAGGATATGGTCCAGGTTGCTTAGCGCCACTGCCGCTCATGTTCATCTGCTGCCACATACCCTCTGCAACCAACATTGCACACACCACATGAAACAAAAATCCAAGACCAACAAGCACACAAGATGAAATTTGTTCAGTGTCAATAAGGGCCATGCTATAAACCTACCCACATTTCATCAGCAACGGCACAAACACAACAAACAGCCCCAAACACCACTTGATTCACTAATATCTCACTTGTGGTAGTAACGAAAATTCTACAATAGCATCCACTCATTCTAGATGTGTCACAGACTAGACTCGAAATTGAAAAAAAATTAAACAAACAAAAAATCTGAAAGGCACATCACTGTCTAAACAGAATGAAGCACACCACGAAAACCCCACTGACGCGCCTACAAAGAGTAGTAGTTTCCGTTGCAATATGATTCGATGGATTATTATTACCACGTGATTCATAACAAAAATACCAGCGGAGTAGCTGCTAGCTCCATGAGAAAAATCACGAAACACTACGCACCGGAGCTTAACCTACTCAGAATTAATCCCCCCAAACCCCAATTCCACCCAAACAAACCCGACCGACCAATCAAGCGCGCAGGGTAAGAGCGCAGGAGAAATCCAAACCTCCATAGAGAGCGGCGGGGTCGTGGGAAGGCTCGTCCGTGGCGGCGGTGGCGGGGAGCTGCGAGGGAGGCGGGGGCGGAGGAGGCGGAGGAGGCGGAGGAGGAGGAGGCGTGGGGGCGGCGGCGGAGGCCGTCACCGTCACCACCGCTGGAGCGGAGGCCCTTCCGGCGTCGTCCATCGGCGGCGAGCGGCGGCGCGGGCCATCACGCGATCGCCGCGGCGGCGCGGGATGCCATCCGGAGCTCCGGCGATGGGGTGGCGGTGGAGGCGAAGGTTGGGGGCGAGTGATCGGTGGCGTCGCGCGGTGGAGAGGAGGTGGAGGGCGCCCTTTGCCTGCCTTGCCCCTTGTATTTATTCCCCCCTCTCTCTCTCTCTAGCTTCTCTCTCCTCTCTTTGGTGCGCGCGTGCTACGTGCACTCGCGCGGTGGCGGTGCCAGCACGCGCTCCGTGCTTGCGTGGCATGGGCGTAGATAGAGCTCTCAGTTTAAAAATTTCTGGTCTTTGTAAGGACATGAAAGAGTTAGGAGCTCTCCTTTTTCTTTAAAAAATGGCTTGGGAGTTAAAATAGAAATTATAGGGAAAGCACAATGCATGACGTATGAAGACATATATAGCATTACAATTTTTTTTAATTTTAATATGATAGTCCTAACAAACATAAAAAACTTTCTTAAGACGATTTTAATTTAAACTACGTGTGTACTTTATTTCTTAAAATATTAATTTGTCACTGTAATTAATAGGGGATCTGCTCAATAATCTAAATTAGATTAGGCCTCAATATAAACTTAAATACAGATTGGATGGATGAAAATTATGCATGTATATTTCTTGCAATTACTTTCACAATATTATTATAGTTTTAGAAATTAGTAGTCAAGTTGTAGTTGGAACTTGGAAGTGCTTATGTCTTTATTAACCTCCAAAACAACATCTATTTGTAACAGAAGGGAATATAAAAAGAATGGCACCAAAAAAACTAAAACAAAATTCCATTGAATTATTTTTCAGTAAATAGAATGAGTGTACATGTATGTTTTTTTATTAACCTAAATATTTTCTAAAATATAAGTGCTAAAAATACTTGGGAAATTTTGTATTATCCATATTTCAAACCAAAATTAGTTTTACCACATAAATAAAGAATTCAGCAGCAACATCGTTTCGTCTACAGTTGATCATATATTGTAACCCTATTAACTGTAAAAAAAATAATTTATGGGTAAACTTTTAATAGAGGCTTGAAAGTAAATGCTGAAAAAATAAATTACAATAAAAATATAAAAAGTAACTCAAAAATTAAGTTTTAAAATCTACATTTTGTTTGTGGCTAATATGTTGTAGAGCAAAGGAGGGAGATATTGTGTCGTCGAATGCAAAACGAATTCAACGCAGGTGCACCTAGCAATTCCACGCTGATGCTCGTGTGTATGCGTGCCAGTGTGCGGGGGCGTTCGTCCATGTTTTTTTCTTTTTTCGCTACTACGATCGGCTCGCCATATGTGCATTTGGGCCTTCTTTTTGTTCGGGTGTGAATTGTGAGGAGAGGAGCAAGAGCGTGGGAGTGGAGTGACCTCAGCCAGTCGTTTCGGCTTCCTTTTCCCTCAAATTTTTTTCTCTCTTTTCCCCTTTTATTTGTCCCCTCCTTTTCTTTTCTCCAAGCTCTCTGCCAAGACAAGAATAGTCCCATCCCTTCTTTAAATTTTTTTTCTCCAATTCGATACGTATCTTTTCTTTTTCCAAATCTTCGTGCTCACCGACCACTTGTTTTTTTCCTTCCCGTACGACGATTCGGGCGATTTTTGGAGGGCTCTGGTCCCTCGCCGTCGTCCTCCTCCCCATCCCGTCCGGCTTCCAGATGAAGCAAAAGCAATTGCACCGGCGCGGCGTGTGTGTGTTCGTGCGTGGGCATGGACCAATCTACGTATATATGCTATAGTTGATGAGCGCCATATTGCCGGGCCGGTGCCACTACTGTGGTGTTGGCTGCGTAGTTGGGCCACTGTTCTACTGTTTGGGCCTTATACGCCACAATGGTCTTAGCCCAAGAGCCCAAGACTACAAGAGGTTGGGGGAGTACGAAACGCCCCAAAACTCCCCCGTGATTCGGTCACGCCTCACGCCATCGCAGCACGGAGCACAAGCTGCATCTTGAAACTGTTTTTTCCTAGCAAACTTTCGGAATCCGCCGTGTGAGTTCCGCCCGAAAACGAGGAGGAAAACCTTGTGTGCGGCTGTGCCAACGTGCTGGTGGAACATACTCGTAGTAGTATTTTGGCCGAGACGAGAGCATGTGGCTACTCAAGCAAGGCATATCACACTGCAAGAACGACACGGCTCAGGATCCGATTCGATTCGACCCCACGGCATCCGTCATCGGCACCCCTGCTCCTCTCCCCGTGATTGTCCTGCCACGCCTTGCCCCACCCACGCTGCAGCTTTTTGCAACCGAATTTTGAGTTTTTGGCGATACCCAAAACGAGCCAAATCGTCGTGGCCATGATGAGGAGTGCTCCAAGTAAAAAGTGTCACGCTTTCTAGTCAAAACTCATCAAAGGAAGGAGAGATTTGAGCGTACTCGCAGCCGTATGATTATGCGTGGTCGTACGTGCCATCATGAGACTGAGACGTGGACCACCCAACTAAACCCATGCAGATGCACTGGTCGTCGTCGTCGTCGTCTCGTCGAGCTGACCTGACCCTGGCCTTGGCCTAGCCACTACTAGTCCTCCTAGTACACTGCTACTGTACACGGTGAACCCGTCCATCCATTGTTACATCCGACCGTCCCTCCGTTGGACCGATGGATCATGGGCCGTCCGATCTAATCCAACGCGGTGAACGCTTGTCGCGATCGCGGCGTGGTCCTTCCCCTCTGGCGCGCTCTGCGGCAAACAACAAACTCCACCGGTTGGCTGGACGGAATAAGGTGTGGGCTTCCAACTGGACGCGACCCTGCCAATCTGCCACCACGCTAGCTTCAGGGGCGCGCATTTATCAATGCTTATTTCGGGAAAGTGAGGATTTGTTTGGATGGTTGCTAATGCAAACCTTACCAGGAGATTTTGGTCAGGGACGGTTCCAATGGGTGGTCCGGGTGGTCCCTGAATCACCCTGGAATTTGGCCCACGAGGACCCCCCGCGACGGGCAAACAAAAAGAAAAGTCCACTTCACCCTTCTTTCTCAACTCACATCTCACTTTTTTCACGCGCATGCTTTTCAAACTGCTAAACAGTATGTTTTTTGCAAAAAAAAGTTTATACGAAAGTTGCTTTAAAAGATTATATTAATCTATTTTTTAAAAAAAATTAGTAATACTTAATTAATTATGTGCTAATGAGACGTTCCGTTTTTGGTACGGAGAGAATTTTTTCCCAACTCTCTCAAACGAACCCACCCTTGGTACCCATTGAGTTAGGGGTAGGGAGAGGCGCAGCCACAACCGCACCCGCACGCATCGGTGCACCGGTTCGCCTCCGTCTCCGCGCCTCGAACGGCGTCTCCCGACTCCGACTCCGCCTCCGCCTCGGCNCTCCCCCCCCGCCTCTCCTCCCCGGCTCGGCGCCTCCCAACTCCCCCTCCGCCTTTGCCTCGGCGCGGCGGCGCCGCCTCTCCTCCCCCCGTCCGGCCGTCCCCCGCTCCCCGGCTCCCCCACTCCTGTCGGCTATCGCCCGGCGCGGCGGCGTCGGCGCCGGCGTTCGGACGTTCGGCGGCCAGGCGGGCCAGCGCCTGCCACCTGCAGACCGACGACGAGCCGGCGACTACAGCCATCGGCCGGCTGCCTTGGCTGGGCACTTGGGTGTTGGGTCCAGCGCCCCGGCCGGCGGCCCCCTGGAAAGTGCAAAGGTAAGTTGTCATTTCTTGTTGCCCTATGCAGTAGCTACTCCCACACACATCCCCTTGTCCAGAACCTCTCGCTTCACCCACAAGGGCCAGCAAGTGGTCACATACTCATATACGCAAGCTGAGCTGAACACTAGTACTACTACGCTATACACTACAGTACCACACTGCTGTAAATTGCTGTAGATTAAGGCTGTGTTCGGTTCGGTAGGGAGAGTTGAGCTCTCCCTCAAAACACGCAAAACAAAAACAAATGATTAATTAACACGTGATTAATTAAATATTAGCTAATTTTTTTTGAAAAATGAATTAATATGATTTTTTAAAGCAATTTTTGTATAAAATTTTTTTAAAAAAAACATCGTTTATTAGTTTAAAAAATATACGCGCGAAACACGAGAAAGATGAGTCGACTCCTCCATCCAAACTCAGCCTAAACAAAGACAAGCACGCATCAAGTCATGCCCTCACGCTCTCACAGGAATCTCTGAAGCCTCTGCCCAGGCTCTCTGAACTCCTGGCCCCTCTAGTCTTTATCAGTTACTGTGCTGTTACTGCGATTGCTGCGAAGTCATATTGATTTATTTTTTAAAAAAATTTAGCTAATATTTAATTAATTAAATGGACTGTTTGTTTAACGTGTTCAGGCAAAGAGTTCCCCACTCCGCAGCCACGAACACAAGCGAGTCCAGAAGTGAACTCGAAAAGAGCCAAAAGAGCCAGACGAGGAAAAAGCATAACGCCTTTCTCAACACCGCCTCGTCCACCCCCCCCCCCCTCTCTCTNCGTCGCCCACCTGCTGGTCCTCACGTCTCCCTCGTGCCCGCCCCTGACAAACTCACAAACCCCAGCAGCAGCAGCAGCAGCAGGAGCACGGCGCCGTCGACGAGCCCGCCGCCGGCGAGTCCAGGTCGTCGTAACCACCTAGCCGAGCCGAGCAGGTGAGATCCCCCCGTCGTCCCCTCCCGCCCCTGTTCGTTTCATACGCTCTCCTCCTCCCTCCCACCACCCGCTGATCGTGTGCTCGTGGCCAGCCCGTCTCGCGGGAGGAGCGCGGCACCGTCGACGACGCGACGATCCCCGGCGGGCTTCAGTTTCGGCCGCCGGCGACAAAGCATTGCGAGTAAGAGTAAGCAGCATGCGTCCTCCCTCTCGTTCCCTGTTCAGATTTTTTTTTTGCAGTGTTGCGTTGTTCTACGCCGTAACTGCTCCATTGCCAGATTGCTTCTCTCCAATCTCTGCTTTCCCTTTTGTTTTGATCTGTTCTTAGTCCGCGCTTGAAGTAGTAGTAGTGGTGGTACATTACTACGAGCAGTAAGAGTATACTCCGTGTTGTTAATCTCACATAACTTCTGCTCAAGATGTCACCTTGCATCGTTCGTCTTCAAGTTTGCTCATCCTTTTCCTGGATAGATTGGGTGTTCCTTTTTCTGCGACCTCCGGAATTCCGGGCCCCGTGGGCTCAATCCCGCCGTGCTGTCTCGGGCTACACGCTGGTGATCGCCTCTTTTGCAGCACTAGAGTTATGGCTCACTGCTCTGTGGTTAGTTCTGCTACTAGTAGTACTAGTGCAGTGCTACTGGTTTGATAAATGCAACTTCTGAGAATTTAATAATAGGAGTAACTGTACTTGGTTGGTCAGTCTCCACACGACCCCATAAACTAATCAGAACACAAATGATGGTCCAAGGATCAAAAAATGTTTTCAAACTTCCAACTTTTCCGTCACATCAAATGTTTGGACATATGTATGAAGCATCAAATGTGGACGAAAAAAAAACCAATTGCACAGTTCGACTGTAAATTGTGAGAGATGAATCTTTTGAGCCTAATTACGTCATGATTAGTTATAAGTGCTACAGTAATCCACATGTGCTAATGATGGCTTAATTAGGCTCAAAAGATTCGTCTCGCAGTTTACAATCGGAATCTGTAATTTGTTTTGTTATTAGTTGACGTTTAATACTTTAAATGTGTGTCCATATATCTGATGTGATGTTTTTGCAAAAAAATTTTTGCATCTAAACACGGCCCAAATCTCAGGGAGAGAATCAGAGAAACATCCCCCTTCTCAACTCTGTTCCTAGAAGTCACAGCATCTCACTGGAGCAAAGATTCTTGCAAAATAAAAAAGTTACTGCTACTCATCTCATTTGGTCTTAGCACAGGTCACAACCCAATCTCCCCTTTACATTTATACTGAGATTAGGTGAAGCTTGGGTATACACTAGTACTAGTAGTAGTATCAAGCAAGAAATGCCTGTGGATTTTTTCAGTTAACCCCTGGAAATCTCGAGCCTTTGCAGCAATCGCCGTTCATGGTGGTCCAGTTCCTCCCCTGCCTCCCGGCAGCGTGTGTGTACTGTGCAGTAACAGCACAGTAACTGGTAAAGATTAGAGGGGCCAGGAGTTGGGCAGAGGCTTCAGAGATTCCTGTGAGAGCGTGAGGGCATGATTCGATGCGTGCTTGTCTTCATTTAATCTACAGCGGTGTGGTACTGTAGTGTAGCGTAGTGGCACTACTACTACTACTAGTACTAGTGTTCAGCTCAGCTTGCGTATATGAGTATGTGACCACTTGCTGGCTCTTGTGGGTGAAGCGAGAGGTTCTGGACAAGGGGATGTGTGTGGGAGTAGCCTTTCTTGTGCCTCTGGGTAGTGTGTCTTCCTATGCCTGTCTTTACGATGTTTGGTTGATTTTGTTTCATCTGATTTGATGTAATGTTGTACTCCTAGCACGTACTGTAGTGCCTTTTCCTACTTTTCTTGTGTTTGTGATGGATCGTGGATGGATGTTTCATGGGCTTCTTGATCCTATCTCCAGGTTTTTAGGCTTTAGATGAGTGGTTTGCGTAACTTCTGCTTTTATTCTTGCTGATCAGAGAGCAGTTCCTGGTTTTTGTTATGATGGTGTTGTTTCTTTTTGGGGCTAAGACCAAAGACAGCAGAAATAGTGCTATATCCTTGTGGAGTTGTTCGAGCCATAGTTGCATTGCAACTGCCAAACACAACCCAACCAGCATTGCTTTCCCTCCATGCCTCCACTAGATGTAGGTCTCAGAGAATTTTTAACTCATCTGTTTTCGGCTCGTGCTGTGTGATGTTGATTCAAGTAGGATAGGCTTGCTTGTTTCATGTTCTTGTAGTACATTTGAGCTGACAATCGCATGAAAGCTGAGTGTTCCTGTTCTTTTCTAATTGTTCAGGATGCATTTCTGAGAGGGCATAATGGTTCAGACTGCAGAAGGTAATGAATTGAAGTTCCTCCTTTGTGCTGAATGTTTGTAGAGTTGTTTACAGTAGTGATCCTGGCATGAATTACATGAATCTTGTATTACCTCTTGCTCATATGAGAGAGGTGGTACCAGCTCTAATGAATTCATTTCATGAAAAAAATGTTCTCTACTTTTTTATTATTTCCATCTGATCTTTGTGTAATGACATAGCATTTACATTTTTCCAGGATGTGTATTGCACCGTTTTATCTGTCAGTCATCTATATCCTACTTGAAGTTACAAGGCTACATCTTATAAGGTATTCATATACAACTACTTACTGTATGTTATGGTAATTGCCTTCTTCTTAGAGTAGATGATACTGTTACAGAATTCTCCTGTGTATTATCGGAAATTACTGACTGTCCCTGTCTTCTTTCCTTTCCCAACCCCAACTTGGTAGACAGTTTGTATCTATAGTTCAGCCATTACATGTTCAAGTTTTAGAACCAAGAGATTCAAGGTATAAACATAATTTCCCTACTATTAAGGCATTTGCGGTTATTGGCATTGCCATTTTATGTCTCATCGTTGGTGTTTTGGTGGTATAGACAAGTTTTAAAAATCTACGTTTGTCAAATATTCTAATCTGTTGTAGGATATAAAGAGCCTGGCCTAAAACAAACAAAATCTGATTGCCACTTCAGGGTGAAATTTTCTTTAGTTCTGCAGAGTAGTAATATATCATTTGTTGACTAATTACAGTATAAACGTAATTGAATTTTTGCCAGACTTGGTGATATGTGGTTCTTTCGCAGCTACTGACATGGTTAACCTCTTCATGCAGATAATTGTTACAGTCCCAAAAAGAATAACGTGGAAATGGTATCCAATAGTTTCTGGCTTTTCATCCTGCTAGTGAGCTTCATTCCCGTTTCTGCTTGGGCAGAATCACGTGATATAAATACTCTGTTCACTCTGAGGGATTCAATCACCGAAGGAAAAGGCTTTCTCCGTAACTGGTTTGATTCGGAAACTCCCCCATGCAGCTGGTCAGGTATAACTTGCATAGGACATAATGTTGTGGCCATAGACTTGTCCTCTGTTCCACTCTATGCTCCGTTTCCATTGTGCATTGGTGCATTCCAGTCACTTGTTCGGCTCAACTTCAGTGGATGTGGGTTTTCCGGTGAGCTTCCAGAAGCCTTGGGAAATTTGCAGAATCTCCAGTACCTAGATTTGAGCAATAACGAGCTTACTGGGCCGCTGCCTATCTCATTATATAACCTGAAGATGCTGAAGGAAATGGTGCTTGACTACAACTCCTTGTCAGGACAACTGAGCCCAGCCATTGCTCAGCTGCAGCGCCTTAATAAGCTATCTATATCCATGAATTCCATATCTGGAAGCCTTCCACCAGAGCTGGGTAGCCTGAAGAACCTGGAGTTGTTAGACATTAAGATGAACACATTCAATGGATCTATACCAGCAACTTTTGGAAACCTGTCTTGTCTCTTGCACTTTGATGCTAGCCAGAATAACCTAACTGGATCAATATTCCCTGGAATAAGCTCGTTGACAAGCCTTTTGACTCTTGATCTGTCATCAAACAGTTTCTTGGGGACAATTCCTAGGGAGATCGGTCAACTGGAAAGTCTGGAATTACTGATTCTAGGAAAAAATGATTTCACTGGAAGGATTCCAGAAGAGATTGGTAGTTTGAAGCAGCTTAAGTTACTTCATCTCGAGGAATGCCAGTTCACAGGCACCATACCTTGGTCAATCAGTGGACTCAGAAGCTTGACAGAACTTGACATATCAGATAACAACTTTGATGCTGAGCTCCCATCATCCATGGGTGAGCTGCGCAATCTAACACAATTGATTGCAAAGAATGCTGGGCTCAGTGGGAACATACCAAAAGAACTTGGGAATTGCAAGAAGCTTACTGTTATAAATCTGTCATTCAATGCCCTTATTGGACCTATCCCTGAAGAATTTGCAGATTTAGAGGCTATTGTCTCATTTTTTGTGGAAGGGAATAAACTATCCGGTCGTGCCCCGGATTGGATTCGTAAATGGGAAAATGCAAGGTCCATCAGGTTGGGACAGAACAAATTCGCAGGACCTTTGCCAGTGTTGCCATTGCAGCATCTGCTAAGTTTTGCTGCAGAATCCAACCTTCTCTCAGGTTCTATACCTTCTGACATATGCCAAGCCAACTCCTTGCATTCACTCTTGTTGCATCATAACAATCTGACTGGGACTATTGATGAGTCATTTAAAGGGTGCATGAATCTCACTGAATTGAACCTGTTAGACAACCATATTCATGGGGAGGTTCCAGGATATTTGGCAGAATTACCCCTGGTTACTCTGGAGTTGTCACAAAACAAATTCACAGGGACGTTACCTGCGAAGCTGTGGGAGTCAAAAACCCTTCTAGAGATATCTGTCAGTAACAATGAAATTACTGGCCCAATACCTGAGAGTATTGGTAAGCTCTCTGTCTTGCAAAGGTTGCATATAGACAACAACTTACTCGAAGGGCCTATCCCTCAGTCTGTTGGTGATCTAAGGAATCTGACTAATCTATCCCTGCGTGGCAATCGGTTGTCTGGGAACATTCCACTAGCACTTTTCAACTGCAGAAAACTTGCCATGCTGGACTTGAGCTATAACAATCTGACTGGGAACATTCCAAGTGCCATATCTCACTTGACATTGCTTGATAGCTTGATTTTGTCTTCCAACCAGTTGTCTGGTTCTATCCCTGCTGAGATTTGCGTGGGATTTGAGAATGAGGCTCACCCTGACTCAGAGTTTCTTCAGCATCATGGTCTTCTTGATCTGTCATACAACCGATTGACTGGTCAGATCCCAACTTCTATAAAGAACTGTGTTATGGTGATGGTCCTCAACCTCCAAGGCAATTCGCTGAATGGCACCATTCCTGTGGAGCTTGGCGAGCTGACAAATCTTACATCCATTAACTTGTCATTTAATGAATTGGTTGGGCCAATGCTTCCATGGTCTAGACCTTCGCTTCAATTGCAAGGCCTTATTCTGTCCAATAACCACCTAGATGGCTCCATTCCTGTTAAGATAGGCCAAATCCTTCCCAAAATTGCAGTGCTAGACTTGTCAAGCAATGCACTCACTGGCACTCTACCACAGTCTTTGCTCTGCAACAATTACCTAAACCATCTGGATGTCAGCAACAACAACCTATCTGGGCATATCCAATTCTCTTGCCCCGAGGGCAAAGAATACTCAAGTACACTGCTGTTCTTCAATTCAAGCAGTAACCATTTCTCAGGGAGCCTAGATGAGTCTATCTCAAACTTCACACAATTGTCTACTCTTGATATCCACAACAATAGCCTCACTGGAAGGTTGCCTTCAGCACTTTCTGATCTCAGTTCTTTGAATTATCTTGATCTGTCGAGCAACAATCTCTATGGTGCCATACCCTGCGGAATCTGCAATATATTTGGCCTCTCATTTGCCAACTTCTCAGGTAACCATATTGACATGTACAGCTTGGCAGATTGTGCTGCAGGAGGCATTTGTTCTACTAACGCTACTGATCATAAAGCACTGCATCCATATCATCGAGTTCGAAGAGCAGCTACCATCTGTGCCTTTACATTCGTGATCATCATTGTTTTAGTGATTCTGGTTGTTTATCTGAGACGGAAGCTGGTCAGAAGCAGGCCTTTGGCTTTTGAACCTGCCAGTAAGGCCAAGGCTACGGTTGAGCCTACTTCAACTGATGAACTCCTAGGGAAAAAGTCAAGGGAACCTCTGAGTATCAATCTTGCAACATTTGAGCATGCACTTCTGAGGGTCACTGCAGATGATATTCTGAAAGCCACAGAAAACTTCAGTAAGGTGCACATAATAGGCGATGGTGGATTTGGCACTGTTTACAAGGCAGCCCTCCCTGAAGGCCGGAGAGTCGCGATCAAGAGGCTTCATGGTGGCCATCAGTTCCAAGGTGACCGTGAGTTTCTAGCTGAGATGGAGACCATTGGAAAGGTGAAACATCCAAACCTTGTTCCTCTACTTGGCTACTGTGTTTGTGGCGATGAACGGTTCCTGATCTACGAGTACATGGAGAATGGGAGCCTTGAGATGTGGCTGAGAAACCGAGCAGATGCACTTGAAGCTCTTGGATGGCCGGATCGTGTCAAGATCTGCCTCGGTTCAGCCCGTGGGCTCGCCTTCCTGCATCATGGCTTTGTGCCCCATATCATCCACCGGGACATGAAGTCGAGCAACATCCTACTGGATGAGAACTTCGAGCCGAGGGTCTCTGACTTCGGCCTTGCAAGGATCATCAGTGCCTGTGAGACTCATGTCAGCACAGACATTGCTGGCACATTTGGATACATTCCTCCGGAGTATGGCCTCACAATGAAATCCACAACAAAAGGCGATGTCTACAGCTTCGGCGTCGTCATGCTGGAGCTCCTCACCGGACGGCCACCTACAGGCCAGGAGGAGGTGCAAGGGGGTGGAAACCTCGTCGGCTGGGTGCGGTGGATGATCGCCCGTGGTAAGCAGAACGAGCTGTTTGACCCTTGCTTGCCAGTTTCAAGCGTGTGGCGGGAGCAGATGGCACGCGTGCTCGCCATCGCCCGGGACTGCACCGCCGACGAGCCGTTCAAGAGGCCGACCATGCTGGAGGTGGTGAAGGGGCTCAAGATGACCCAGAGCATGGATTGTGGACCTCTGGTGGTGACCGTCTCCAGGGACATGTAATGTTCTCTGCTTGATCTTCCTCAAACTAATGTAGTAATAATGTAGTCAGTAGGGAGTAGACCAATGGTACTAGTTAGGAGTAACTTGTAGCTATAGAGTAATTGAGCTATTTGGAGGCTGTAATGAGGGAAACTAGAGTTGCTCGTGTTCAGGCTGTAGTTGGAACTAGTATTAAGACCTTTATCTTGCACTACTGTCACTGGTGGTTCCTGTGGCAATGTGAGTGCTTAATGTGCCTTCGTTTGAATAAAAGTATTGCTTGCCTGTTTCCAAATGCTTCATACAATTTGCAGTATTAGCCACGCTACATTCTTCTGTTATTTACCATATTCTTTTGAAGTATACAGTCATATATATATGAGTATTACATTGAATTGCTGAGAATTTCATGACTGCCTAGTATTTCTCAAGTACGTAATTCAGATTTCAATGGGTTTGGGGCTTTGGACACAACTAGTCCTATCCTGTAGAAGAACACTGCAAAAGTGCAAATTTTACTTGCCGAGTTGCCGTGCTTGCAATCGAGATCAATGGTCGATCCCGCGAGGGCATCATGAATGCCGAGGCGATGGGTTGGTCACTAGGGGCATTTAAATATTTGCCACTTTTAAAACCTGGCAATAAAAAATTCGTCACTCGCAATATAATATGACATGTGAGTTTTATGTGTTTAAAACGTGTGTTCAGTGGCAAATTCTTAATTGTCACTTCTAAGAGCGACAAATAGTTAAATATCTCTGCTTTGGTTAAATTTTGACAGTCAAATTTCGATAAGTTTTGATGTTGCCAAAATTTTTTTAATATATTTAGTTTGATTTTTAAAAAAAATTTAGTAGTTTATTTATAAGAGAAAAGTTTTGAAACTACCAAATTTTAATACTATTTTCATCTCAAATTATAAAGGCTATATTTTCTCTACATGATCTTTAATGACATATTTTGACCATTAATTTATTTTATATTATGTTTTCAACGAATATAAAATTAACATCATATAAAAATATTTTAAAATATGAATCTGATATATCATATATAATATTTAGTATAGATATTGATGGAGTATTAGCTCCTTAACGGGGGACAGAAAGGGCCCCCTTTGTGAGTCCAGCCGGGGGCACAGGGTGAAATTCGTTCTCCCCTAATCACCAGAGAGAGAGACACAAGAGTTTATATAGGTTCGGGTTGCTGGGAAGCGTAACACCCTACTCCTGTGTGTGATGGATAAGCGATTGAAAAACCGAGAAAATACAAGTGTTTGCTCTCCCTTACTCTCCGGTCTCTCTGTTTTTCGTCCTCTCCTTCTACTCAGGCCTGAGCCTCCTT
Source organism: Oryza officinalis (assembly GCA_008326285.1). Lineage (NCBI taxonomy): Eukaryota > Viridiplantae > Streptophyta > Magnoliopsida > Poales > Poaceae > Oryza > Oryza officinalis. Next base: position 63,946,547 of record BDMV01000001.1, read on the forward strand.
TTATATCTCAAAGGGCTACCACACGGGCCAAAAGGCTGCCTAAGACAGAAGGAAAACATTCTTTTATATTTAATGGTTGTCTTGTTGCTTGACTCGAAAGCTACACGCTCAGACGCCGCAGTATGGCCCTCGTCTGGTCAGGCGACTGACACGAGGGACGCCCGTGTCAAGCTCCATTAAATGGATGAAGACTTCTGTGTTCTGTTCGCATCGAAAAATGGAAACCATCTGACCGGAGCTGGCATACCAACTCCGGCTAAAAGACGAGAGGCGGAAGGCCCTCATCATTCTGATGGGACGGGGCAAGGCATGCCGCATGCCGCCTGACGCGCGGACAGCGCGCAGGCACCCTGCCGCCGTCTCACCCATGAGCTAGTCGGTCTACGACCGGTCAATCACCGTGACCGGTTGTAGACCGGCTTCGCACGTCACACGTCGCATTAAATGCGGCGTGGTGCGCTCGCCTGAGCCGCCATCAATGCGATTAGGTGGGCGCTGGCGACACCCACCTAATCTCGCGCACGCGGCACAAGCGCAAAGGGGGTCGGGGCGATCCGACCCTCGAGAGAAGAGTGGGAGCGACCCGACCCTCGGGGGATTCAGGGAGGGCAGCCGCCACGTCACCCTCGGACCCGACCCCTCCAGGGGGAGCGCCACGTGGGTGCAGGGGGCCGCCCATTCCTCTAGTCTTGGTACCCCGGGCCCGTATCACCAACAGATATAATTAGTATAATTATTAGTAAAAAATTATCGAGTTTGATTTTTCAAAAAAAACGTCTTATAATTTAAAACAGATGAAGTAGGATGTCATTGGTGCAATCCTGTTTTAGTTATTTGTCTTACTAAAATTTGATAACTCTAAAATTTGATAGAGTTGAAAGTGATAATAAAGTAAACAAGCTCTTAGATACTAACAGTCATTGCACGCTCATGCGGCCCCGGCCGACGGCGAGGCCTTCGGGCTCCCGATCTGGAAGCCTCCCTGCCGCCACATGGCGCCGAGCTGCGCGGCAGTGGCGGCGTCCGGCGGCAACAGATGGAACGAGCGCTTGTCCAGTTCAGGCTGTGCCCATTTATAGGTCTCAGAAAAAGGCCCAGCAACTAATTCGGCCCAGCAAGTGACTTCCAGATTGGGCCCATTTGTCAACCAGCGAGTCACCCTACTGGCAAGCAGCTGCTGCTGTCCGCTTGCACTTTGTCTGCTGATGGGTAGAGTACGTACTACTTCATCAGGATGCCCACTTCTGTAATTGGTAGTAGTATCTCAAATTAACAGCGTGCAGACAATGACATGCTAACAGAGTAGCAGTTAGTACATCAGAAACCACTGAATACTACTGCCATCTAAAAAAGGCTCTACATTAGAAATACACATGGATGATGAAGCTCCAGAGAAGCAGACCGTCTAACAGAAAGTCGGTCTAACATGTTGCTCACTTGCAATAGCAGAAGTTTAGGTGAAACAAAAAAAGAAGTACTACAAGATTATGTTCTCTCTCTCTCTCCTTTTCCTTTTCTTTTTTGGTTGTGTCAAGCAGATGAGCAGATGAGCTGATCAACTATACCAACATTAATCCACAAAACACATGGACGCACCACCTTTTCTCCTCGCATCCATGTGCGCATCGCAAAGCAGATGACACCGATCGACAGGGGAGTTGCAGGAGGAAATTGGGTAGCAAACAAACGCCCGTGCCAAGAACGCAAGAACAGGCAGCACGCAACGGCTCCAGCAAGAGACAAAAATTCCGTCGCGATTGCGAGCACTGCAACTGGCCAACTTGCTTGCCTGCGATCCTGCATGGTTGCCTACTATGCGTGTCTCATACTCTCATGGTAACAAACAAAATCTTCCAGCTAGAGCTGGTTGATTAGCCATTTAGCCCTTAGCCCAGGAGAGGCAGATGCGGAGACACAGGCAGATACACTGTTCAGCTGGACCGAATGTAAGGAGAAAAAACAACACACACCTTGCCAAAGAGAGATGCGGAATATTTTAGTTTTGGTATAACAAGGTCATATTTGGGAATTTTTAGCTTCCCGAACAGTACAGATGGTAGACCATCTAGATTGTAAGAATATGTAGCTATAGAAATAGAGAATCTAGAAAATAAATTAGACCTTAGAACTCACCATGTAATCTCGAGTTCTTTCAAATTAGAAGGTGGTCGGTAGGTATTTCAAATTACTCATTTCGTCTCAAATTATAAGACATATATTTTTTACACGGTTTTTAAATGATATATTTTAAACATTAATTTATTTCATGTTATGTTTTTAACAAATATAAAATTAATATTAGATGAAATTACTTTAAAATATGAATATAGTGATATAATATACATAATACTTAGCATATATATATGGTTAGTATGATTATTAAATCAAAAGTTATTAAGTTTGATTTTGTTTAAAAAGATGATGTCCTATAATTTTAGGTGGAAGGAGTAATGTTTATGACTTGATTAGCATTATAATCATGTCTCAAATTAACACAACAACCTGAGGTGAGTCTCATCAGATCCAATGTTGGGATCATCACGGGCATTAACATGAGTAGTATGATTGAATTGAATCCATGCAGCCATAAAGCCGTTGCTCTTGCCTACCCTGCCGGCCCCTTGATTGGAGTAGTATTAGATAGCGTCCAGCACTGTCATTATCACTCCCCACAGGTCACACCTCAACTGACCAAGAGTGACGTATCACAGCAAACGACGGCTCATCTGATTAAGAGATCTCTCTGATTAAGCACCATTGTCTTTGCTAACTATAGCTTCGGCCCTGCCAAAATCATCTAGTACTAACAATATATACTCCCTTCGTTCTAAAATATAAAGAATTTTTAGACGGATAAGATATTTTTTAGTTATCCAGATTCATAGTACTATAAGTGTTTCATCCATCCAAGTTTCGAATCTTTTATGTTTTGGGACAAAGAGAGTACTACTGTCAGTTAGGGTCCGTTTGTCCGTGACTGTTTGCAAATGATTTTGTTTAATGAAACTATGCTGCTAGCTGTTTGGTACGTGTAGCAGTTAATGGAGTAATAATACACTGTCCAGACACCTACGGACAACCAGCCTCTGCAAAATTCACCAAGTAAAGTGCCATACGGACCTAAACATATCAATAGGCCAATTAAGCCTTTTTCGGCCTCCATGTTGGCCAATTTGGTACGAGTAGCAGCAAGCGAAGTAATATGCTGGCCATTGATGGTCCCTCCCTGTTGGCACGGCCGGCCGGAAGAGGAAGAAGAAGAAGATAAAGACGGCGAGTTCTAGTTGAGCCGTCCAAATCACGTGAACCCAAACAGGACACGAAGAGGAAGGAGATGGCGAGCACATCACATGATCGACGATGACGATGCAACAAGTACTCCTGAGTTCATCTGATGATAGAAAACCACCAAGGGCAGCAGCTTTGTTTTGGAGTGTGTAAATAATCTTGTTTGATAGTAATCATTTTATTTTATATTATAAGTCGTTTGATTTTTTCTCAGTCAAAGGTCTTTAAGTTTAAACAAGTTTATAATAAAAATTTAGCAACATTCTCAACACAAAATTAGTTTTATTAAATTTAATATTAAATATATTTTAATAATATATTTGTTCTATATTAAAAATGTTAGTATGTTTTTTTATAAATTTAATTAAATTTTAAAAAGTTTGACTAAATAAAAGTGAAACGACGTGTAATATGAAATGAAGGGAGTATTTGAGTTGCAGTAGCGTTTGCTGTTCGGATCAGAGTAAAAATATTACCCTGTGGCTGTGGATTAGTAGTAGGTTTGACACTGTGTCTGGTACGTTGTAATTATCACCATAAAGGCAAATTCTGCTGTCTAGACAAACGCCGTGTCCGTGGTCCTTGACGAGGATGAGACATTGACACTGACTTCACATGCTAAAGAATGTGAGGTGCAGAACTGGAGTCTGGAGGTACAAGATTTTGTACTGGAGTAAGAGCATGTTCGGCTTACTACACTTCTGCTACTAGTATGATTTCGTATGTGGCTTGTCAGGCATTATCACCAGAGCGAATCAATCCACCAGTTAAAATAAAACAGTCACGTTGATCTGTTGAGTATTGACCCTGTTGCGATTGCCGCGATTTAGGAAGAAATCAAGCCGATTGATCGGGGTTGACTGTAGCAACTCGCGACCAATGAACTCATCCTAATTAATGTTGTAATGTGGTTACATAATCCCCAAACTTAAGTACTCCTTCCATGATAAAATATAATAAATTTTTATCGGATATAACACATCCCACGTTCAACCCATTTTTTTTATATTTTAGAACGAAGAAATAAGTAATACTTCCTCCGTCTCAATATAAGTGTAACATATTATAGATATGAGATATTCTAAAATAACAAATCTAAACAAACAACTGTTTAAATTTATTTATAGTTATAAGATATGTTACGTCTGTATTAGTTTTTATTTATTTTGAGACGAATCTCTACAGAAGATTCAAAATTAGTTGAGTCAATCAGGACGAATGAGAAGAGGACACCGCCCACCTCGAACTGCGCAATCCGCGAACCAGCCACCGCCGTCGTCGTCAGATCGGGCTCGGAACTCCAACCCGTGAACGGCCGGCCTCACCTCAGTCCCCGCGCCCAAACGCATAAACAAAACCAACCACAAAATCGATCGCCACACGAGCTCCTGATCGCGTCGCGTCGCGCACCGCGACACGCGACGACGCGACGCATTTACGGCCGTCACATGTGCCCGCGACCACCCGCGCGCGGGTACACGGCTTGGTGTGTGCCTGCGTCGCGCACGCGCAGCGAGGAGGCTGAGTTAAGACGACCAGGCCACCACCGGCTGCGAGTACAAAGCGAAACGGGGCAAAAAAACCCCCTAAAAGTTCACATGCGCGCGGCCACCCACCCACACCCACCGAGACGGCCGCGACGACGACGACGAGGAGGAGAAAGCACTCAGAAAGTTGGGAGGCAACGCAAAGCAACGCGAGAAAAGGAACAAAAAGATCGCCGGGAAAATGTGGCTACTACGTACACCGATGCAGCATCGTGCCAAACGGCACAAGGAAACAAACGGGAAAACAAGCGGAGGGAAGGAAGAAAATCGCCACGGCCCCATGCGCAGTTACACATGGGAGGGACAGTGGAAGAGACAACGCCCCGTGAGCCAGGCTAACTAGCTCGCCACGCCGCCGCTGGTCCCCGTGGCGGCGGCCTGCGCGGCCATGGCGAGCTCGAACTGCCGCATGGAGAACGCCGGCAGGGGAGGCTGCTGCTGCTGCTGCTGGGGAGGCGGAGGCGACGGCGCCGGCAAGGCGGAGGAGGTGGACGCGGCGGCGGAGGCGGAGGAGGAGGACGACGGCGGCGGCGCGGCGCGGTTCCAGGAGCGGAGGCTGGTGGTGGTGTTGGTGCTGCCGTCCCAGCCGATGTGCGCCACGTGCTTGACGTCGGTGGGGAGCCCGATCACCATCTCCCGCTCCTCCTCTTCTTCCTCGTCGTCGTCGTCCTCGTACACGGCGAAGATCTGGGACAGGTTCTTGAACCCACGGAGAAGCCTCGCCACCAGCGACTCCCCCTTGGGCTTGTTCTCCGCCGCGTCGCCGCCCTCGCCGCCACCGCCGCCGCCTAGACACGCACACAGCATCACTAACACCAAACTCCTAAATCACCCGCAAAAACAATCGACAAGATCGAGCAGAAGAACAAACATCAAAGACTCCAAACAACGAACCTTGGGGCTTCTTGCCGCTCTTGCCGCCGCCGCCGTCGACGACGTCGACGCTGGAGCCGTTGCGGCAGGTAGAGGAGAAGGGGATCACGATGAACCGGTCCATCCGCCGCTGCTCCTTGCCACTACTACTCATGGCTAGCCACTGCTAGAAACCAGCCAGCTACCAGATGATGCTATCTTGGAACCAAATCAATGTCGCTCCTCGCCGGCCGGAGCTACTAGCTATCAACCTAGCTCGTGGTTGACGAACTGATCTGCCTGGCTCGCGGCGAGCCAGCCTTAATCGGAGGAGAAAGCTAGTGCAGTAGGTGCACGCACGAACTGATTGGCAGGGTTTGGTATAGCGAACACGAGCAGCTAGCCAGCCGAAAGAATACTACCACTCCCACTACTACTATACTACACTACGCTACTACTGCAGCTGCAGCTGCTGCAGCCGTATTGGGTTGGTTGCTACAGCAAATGGATGTATTGAGGCTATATCGATTGAGATGTGTCATGTGTGCATATGGCAAATGTGGTGGTCTCGGTGGGGAGAAATGGGGGTAATGGATAGGAGGAAAGGAGAGTGGGTTGGGTAGGTGACTTCCTCCTCTTCTCGTGTGTTGGGTTTAGTTTGATACCCACTCCGAGATTATCTATTTGAAAAGCTTTCAATAGCTGTAGCATTTTACATAATCAAAATCTTTCTAAAACAATCTAGCTTTTTATTTAAATTCTAAAAATATATAGTTACATAATTCAAAAAATAAACTAAAATGTCAAAAGTTATAAATTCTTAAAAACTGATTATCAACCGATTTAAAGTCGTTCTTCTTTACTCGAGTACGAGCAAAAGCTAAGTATAAAGGTATTGTTGATGATCTTTAGCTATCAAATTTAACCATAAATTTCTGCATAGAACTGCTTCTACTCTTTCGGCGACAGCGTAGCAAATCGGCTCTGCTCCACGCTGCAGCAGGGACCGAGGGTAGTAGAGGAGAAGCGGCCAAAGTGCGTGGATGTGCAAGCGGCCACAGCGGCGTGAATTCGCGTGGACCAATTGCACAACTGCTTCTCCCTGTCAGTGAGCCCGGCCTCTCATAATCTCATTGGTTTGGTTTCTTCGCTCTCGTTGGGTTTGGGTTGCTGGATCTTTCGTTGGGTGATACTACGAGGATATAGCCATTGTTGTGTACTAAGCTTTGTACTGCCTTTTGCCTTGGGTCCTAAACTTTTTTGGGCGCACGTACGTGTTACAGTATTACACCGGTGGATCCATGTCCCGTTTCACGCTAACCAGGTCTAGGTGCACGCCAGCGAGGTGTATGCAACCTCCGGGAGATTATTGGCAGTTGCCATCAATCTAGCGTACCAACGTACTACCTGTGCTGTACTAAACGCTAAAATCCCATCAATACCAGAGGACGATACATGCGACTCCAAACTTCAACTTCATCATTTTTTGTTAGCATATTTTTTAGACCGTTAAATTATATGTGTTTTATAAAAAAATTATATAAAAATTATTTTAAAAATCAAATAAATTTATTTTTCAAGTTTACAATTATTAATACTTAATTAATTATATGCTAATGAGCTTTCTTGTATTGTGTGAGCTGAAAAATTGTTTCAAGTTAAGAGAAAAAACACAGTCTAAATTTTGTTTATGATGAGCTTTTTGGCAAATACTGATGTGTCCCGTTATGATTTTACAACGTCTAATTGACTCAATCAAACAGTTGGGATTTTTTTTGTTAGCAATAAGTTTATAGCATTGATCGTTCCAATTTCTTGTCACTAGTTCAAGGATGCTTTTTACTTGAGCCTTTGACACACCCCATTTCTTTTTTGGGGGCATACAGATATAGTTGTGCATGACATAGATACATTTTTAGCATAAATAAATGTTTTTCATGCTTTAGTAACCTACTATGAGTTTGGATATTAATTACCACCTTTGTCCACTAACAGCTTTTGGCTACCAATGTGCATAGTGCATGTCTATATTTACTGCTAAAAATTATTATATTTTAGAACGAATGCAGTAATAAAAAATACAACAAATAGATGAGACTAATACTGTTGCTGGTCGAACTAAAATGCTTAGCGCATTTGAAACCTTCACGTTGGCATCTAGAATTCGAGCTATTGTAATTTTCAATTGTCTAAAATCTATCAAAACTCAAAAAAGAAAAAGATGGTTAAGCAAGAGCATACATCTGCAGAAATAGAATGGACATGTGCTCATACAGGCCCAGAATAATGTGGGCTCATTAACCAAACTAAATTAGTACATTAATGAAGTGATTTGAGATTAGAGATATGCACTTGATAGTGCAATGATAAGAAATGTGTGGTTTTAACTCCAAGGTCCTGTCTTCAATCTCCAATACGTTCTTAATTTCTTCTTAAAATGTTACGAAAGGCGTCTCTTCTTTCAAATCTCGTTTTTTGTGATTTGATAATAGATGGAAGCTGCAGGCAACAACACTAGCATGGCATGTTGCAGATTCAGAAATCCTATGAAGAGATGAATTGAAGCAGCTATGAGATGGAAGCGCTTACGTAGACACCGCGGATGAGAGCAGCCAGGACAGGAGATGGTTCTTCACGACCAGGCCCTCCGCCGGAGCCTTAAAAGTTACCTCGCGGAGCATGCGGCAGCAGAGAGACGTGGCCTTCCCGGCGGTCGCCGCCGGCTTGCCGGGCTTCATCCTCCGTTCGATCGCTTACCTGGCCGGCCGCTGCCATCTCGTTGTTTCCCGCGCCGGAGCGGAGCCACGCCTCCCCTCGCGCCGCGAGTCCTGATGTGACAAGATTTTGGCGAAACGAACGGAGACAGGAACAGAGTCCGAGACCGATCCAAGCCCAGCAGCCTAACCAGGCCGGCCAGCACGGTCCAAGAATTAGTTAGTTTCACACTGATGGCAGATGGGCCAGCCGGGCGCCGGGCCGTTTTGAAACGGCCAACGATTAGTTTCGCACCGATCTCGCCGGGAAAGAAGCGGCAGCGTAGAAAGCTGGCATTTGCAAAAGTTTTTCAACTTATTGCTATACTGTGTTTTGTTTCTGTTTAGCAACAGAAGATGCAGTGAAAATTCAAAACATATGCGCCGGGCTGTTTTTTGTTTTCAACGCCGATTATTTAACATTTAACGCCAAAACATACAGTATTTTCCGTGGAGTAATAGCCTTCGTGTTGCACAAATCAATCGATCGATAATTTTTCATAAATTTTTTGATAGAGAGGGAATTCAGAATTCCATTGAACCCCGATACAAGGCCAATCGCTGGCAACCAAATCAGAATTTTTTTTACAAATAGTATGGTTTAAATGGAAAATTGCAAATCTAGCAGGCTTGTGGAGAAAATCGCAAAACTAGCGGCCTGTCGACCCACGGAGAGACGAAATGCGGCCCAGTCGGCCAACCGCGTGACGACAGGGCCCAGCGCCGCACCTGTCGACGCACCGCGTGGCGACAGGCCACCCAGTCGGTCTACGGCGTGGCGACAGGGCCCAGCGCCGCTCCTGTCGTCGCTCCGCGTGGCGACAGGCCGCCCAGTCGGCCAACCGCATGGCGACAGGCAGCCCAGTCGGCCAACGGCATGGCGACAGGGCCCAGGACCGTGCGATAGGCCGTCCAGTCGGCCAGCGGCGTGCCGACAGGCTGCTTTATAAGGCCTGGTTCGATGATTCCAGGACCACTTCGCTGCCTCACCTCTTCTCCTCGCCTCGCGCTAGTTTCGCCGCCGCCAGCTGAGGCCGCCGTCGCGCCAGCCTGCCGTTGCCATTGCCGTGACTACCGGTGGCTACCGGTGCACCACGTCGTCGTGAAGATAGCAGCAGGAGAAGAGAAGGCAAGCTGCAGTGATTAAGGTATAAATTTGCAACCGTTAGTATATGTTTGCAGTGATTAAGGTATAAGTTAAGTTGTGAAATTTTAATTTGTACATATGAGGTTTGTTATTTCGTTGTTTTTATTTGTGAATCGGTAGTCATTGTTGTTAGTGTATATATAATCTGTTGAATCTGTTAACCATTAGTCATTGTGTTAATGTTAGTATATATAGTTATGTAGTTGTATATTGCAAATAATTCGAAGTTAGTATATGTTTGCTGAGGTGATTAGAAATTTCGTACTGGTGAGATAGTTATCTTCGGGGAGAAATCAATGTTGAGCGTTAGTACGAATCGAAAAGAAATTATATTTAATTAGTGAACTTTTACAATGCAGAGTTGTGTCATTTAGCCAGAGGGAATTACTACGTGGTTGGGTAGGAGGCGTCTGCAATAGTGCAGGAAAGAGCAACAACAGCGAAGGTATAAATTTGTAATCCCTTTGGATGACGATAAATTATTTGTATTAATCATTGTTGGTTGTTAGTACATGTATTATACGTTTATTATTAGTTAAAATGGAATGGAGGTATTATACGTTTATTATTAGTTAAAATCGAATGGAACGTATATTTAAGTAATGAAATATAGTTTGAATAAGTTAGAGCAATAATGTAAGCATAGAGCATACAACACCTTACTGGGTAGTGACGTATTAATAGCAATTGGCATGCTATTTCAGGATGTCAGGTGGTGTGCCCGTTCGGGTGTATTATGGTGACGCTCCAATATAACTCTGTGATAGCGGGGTAGATTTGACCGTATATGCATTCATTGATACTACCCTAAATACACCANAAAGATCCATTTATGGATTAAAGCAAGCTTCGAGACAGTGGTACTTGAAGTTTGATGGGACAATAAAGAAATTTGGGTTTCAAGAGAATGTTGAGGACAACTGTATTTATACAAAATTTAGGAATGGGAGATTCATTTTCCTAATTCTGTATGTAGATGACATTCTACTGGCTAGTAGTGATGTCAGTCTATTGCAGGAAACAAAGAAATTCTTGTCCTCAAACTTTGACATGAAAGACCTCGGTGAGGCTTCATATGTTTTGGGCATAGAGATTCACCGAGATAGAACGAAGTATGCATTGGGACTTTCTCAAAAGACATATATAGAAAAGGTGCTGAAGAAATTCAACATGTACAGATGCAGTGCTACACCTGCTCCTATAGTCAAAGGAGAAAAGTATGGGACATGGCAATGTCCCAGAAATCAGTACGAGCTCAACGAAATGAAAACAAAGCCATATGCGTCAGCTGTGGGAAGCCTACAGTATGCGCAAGTGTGCACACGCCCTGACTTGGCATTTGTCACCGGGTTACTTGGCAGATTTCAGAGTAATCCAGGCCCAGAGCACTGGAAATTAGTAAAGAAAGTTTTGCGTTATTTACAAGGTACAAAAGGCCTCATGCTGTCTTACAAAAGATCAGAATCACTCCAGATAGTGGGGTATTCTGATTCTGATTTTGCAAAAGATAATACAAAGTCAACATCGGGATACGTGTTCACCCTTGCAGGAGGAGCTATTTCATGGAAAAGCTCAAAACAGACTATCACTGCAGGGTCTACGATGTATGCCGAGTTTATAGCATGCTATGAGGCCACGGGGCAGGTGAACTGGCTAAAGAAGTTCATACCCGGTTTAAAGGTGGTTGACAGTATTAAGAAACCACTAAAGTTATACTGCGATAACGAACCCGCAGTAATGTACGCTCACAACAATCAGTCAAGTGGTGCTGCCAAACACATTGACATAAAGTACTATGTTGTGAAAGACAAAGTCCGGGATCAAACAATCAGTCTCGAGCACATTAGAACAGAAAGAATGCTCGCGGATCCGCTCACGAAAGGTCTACCACCCAACGTGTTCAAGGAACATGTAGCCGGCATGGGTTTAAGGGAAGCCTTATGAGTCCTGGACTATAGGGCCCAAAAGTTAAGGTATCTGTTTCTGAATGGAGACGTGTATAGTGGCTGTTAAATCCATCGGTGATTAACCGTGACGATGAAACATGCTCTATTTACAAATCTATGATGGAATAGAAAAAGCTAAAAGAAATAGTGAGATCAAGGGGGAGAATGTTAGATAGATCTCCCACCGTCGGGCCCAACGGCCAAACGGACCTTGACCGCGCCCTGATCGGAGGCGCCCAGCCCATTGGCTGGTGGGCCCCCGTCACCCTGCGCCATATTAATAGGGGTGGAGGCCGGGGCGGCACACGCCACGAGGTTCGCTGCCGCCACCAGCTCCACCCACAAAACCCTAACCCTATCCGATCCGAGAGGGGCGCAGCCAGTGACGGGAAGCCACCAGCCGCTGCCGACTCTTCCCCGATGGCCGGCGTCTCTTCATCCTCCAACGCCTCAAGCGGTCGGTACCTCTAAACCCTAGTTTTGATTCCAAAACTCACATACAGGAGAATTTCCGCCGATCTAAACCTAGGTGATCCGCAATAGAGTCTAACAGAACTGATCTGCCTGGCTCGCGGCGAGCCAGCCTTAATCGAAGGAGAAAGCTAGTGCAGTAGGTGCACGCACGAACTGATTGGCAGGGTTTGGTATAGCGAACACGAGCAGCTTAGCCAGCCGAAAGAATACTACCACTCCCACTACTACTATACTACACTACGCTACTAGTGCAGCTGCAGCAGCTGCAGCTGTATTGGGTTGGTTGCTACAGCAAATGGATGTATTGAGGCTATATCGATTGAGATGTGTCATGTGTGCATATGGCAAATGTGGTGGTCTCGGTGGGGAGAAATGGGGGTAATGGATAGGAGGAAAGGAGAGTGGGTTGGGTAGGTGACTTCCTCCTCTTCTCGTGTGTTGGGTTTGGTTTGATACCCACTCCGAGATTATCCATTTGAAAAGCTTTCAACAGCTGTAGCTTTTTACATAATCAAAATCTTTCTAAAACAATTTAGCTTTTTATTTATATTCTAAAAATATATATAGTTACGTAATTTAAAAAATAAACTAAAATGTCAAAAGTTATAAATTCTTAAAAACTGATTATCAACCGATTTAAAGTCATTCTTCTTTACTCGAGTACGAGCTAAGAGCTAAGTATAAAGGTATTGTTGATGATCTTTAGCTATCAAATTTAACCGTAAATTTCAGCATAGAACTGCTTCTACTCTTTCGGCGACAGCGTAGCAAATCGGCTCTGCTTCACGCTGCAGCAAGGACCGGGGGCAGTAGAGGAGAAGCGGCCAAAGTGCGTGGATGTGCAAGCGGCCACAGCGGCGTGAATTCGCGTGGACCAATTGCACAACTGCTTCTCCCTGTCAGTGAGCCCGGCCTCTCATAATCTCATTGGTTTGGTTTCTTCGCTCTCGTTGGGTTTGGGTTGCTGGATCTTTCGTTGGGTGATACTACGAGGGTATAGCCATTGTTGTGTACTAAGCTTTGTACTGCCTTTTGCCTTGGGTCCTAAACTTTTTGGGCGCACGTACGTGTTACAGTATTACACCGGTGGATCCATGTCCCGTTTCACGCTAACCAGGTCTAGGTGCACGCCAGCGAGGTGTACGCAACCTCCGGGGGATTATTGGCAGTTGCCATCAATCTAGCGTACCAACGTACTACCTGTGCTGTACTAAACGCTAAAATCCCATCAATACCAGAGGACGATACATGCAACTCCAAACTTCAACTTAATCATTTTTCGTTAACATATTTTTTAAACTGTTATATTATATGTGTTTTATAAAAAAATTATATAAAAATTATTTTAAAAAATCAAATAAATTTATTTTTCAAGTTTACAATTATTAATACTTAATTAATCATATCTTAATGAGTTTTCTTGTATTGCATGAGAAAAAACACAGTCTAAATTTTGTTTATGGTGAGCTTTTTGGCAAATACTGATGTGTCCCATTATGATTTTACAACGTCTAATTGACTCAATCAAACAGTTGGGATTTTTTTTGTTAGCAATAAGTTTATAGCATTGATCGTTCCAATTTCTTGTCACTAGTTCAAGGATGCTTTTTACTCGAGCCTTTGACACACCCCATTTCTTTTTTGGGGGGCATACAGATATAGTTGTGCACGACATAGATACATTTTTAGCATAAATAAATGTTTTCCATGCTTTAGGGTGTGTTTGGTTGGGTGGATGGGACTGGATGGGACATGGCCGTCCGATTTTTCAAGGTGTTTGGTTGAAGGGCAAGGTGGATGAAGCGGCCCATAAAAAGGAATATTCTCTCAATATGCTGGATGAAAGGATCCGGTTCTTTTGGCCGGATGAAGCCATCCACCCTCTCTAAAATACTGATTAGTGAGTTGATTAGAGTATAATTAATGATATTAGTATGTTTTACGATTAATTAGTAATTAGCATGGTAAGATTAGTGTTGACAAGTGTTTATTTCTACTGGTAAGTGTATAACTAAATATTATTATGCCAATTAAGATATTATAATTAGTTATTAATTAATCTCATCCTACCAACCAAACAAAAAAGTTGGCTTATCCCATCCATACAACCAAACAGAAAACTTGGATATCCCCATCCATAAAAACATGGATGGCTATATCCCATCCAACCTACTATGAGTTTGGATATTAATTACCACCTTTGTCCACTAACAGCTTTTGGCTACTAATGTGCATAGTGCATGTCTATATTTATTGCTAAAAGTTATTATATTTTAGAACGAATGTAGTAATAAAAAATACAACAAATAGATGAGACTAATACTGTTGCTGGTCGAACTAAAATGCTTAGCGCATTTGAAACCTTCACGTTGGCATCTAGAATTCGAGCTATTGTAATTTTCAATCGTCTAAAATCTATCAAAACTCAAAAAAGAAAAAGATGGTTAAGCAAGAGCCTACCTCTGCAGAAATAGAATGGACATGTGCTCATACAGGCCCAGAATAATGTGGGCTCATTAACCGAACTAAATTAGTACATTAATGAAGTGATTTGAGATTAGAGATATGCACTTGATAGTGCAGTGATAAGAAGTGCGTGGTTTCAACTCCAAGATCCTGTCTTCAATCTCCAATACGTTCTCAATTCCTTCTTAAAAATGCTACGAAGGACGTCTCTTTCTTTAAATCCCGTTTTTTGTGATTTGATAATAGATGGAAGCTGCAGGCAACAACACTAGCATGGCATGTTGCAGATTCAGAAATCCTATGTAGAGATGAATTGAAGCAGCTATGAGATGGAAGCGCTTACTTAGACACCGCCGGATGAGAGCAGCCAGGACAGGAGATGGTTCTTCACGACCAGGCCCTCCGCCGGAGCCTTAAAAGTTACCTCGCGGAGCATGCGGCAGCAGAGAGACGTGACCTTCCCGGCGGTCGCCGCCGGCTTGCCGGGCTTCATCCTCCGTTCGATCGCTTACCTGGCCGGCCGCTGCCATCTCGTTGTTTCCAGCGCCGGAGCGGAGCCACGCCTCCCCTCGCGCCGCGAGTCCTGATGTGACGAGATTTTGGTGAAACGAAAGGAGACAGGAACAGAGTCCGAGACCGATCCAAGCCCAGCAGCCTCCAGGCCGGCCAGCACGGCTCAAGAATTAGTTAGTTTCACACTGATGCCAGATGGGCCAGCCGGGCGCCGGGCCGTTTTGAAACGGCCCACGATTAGTTTCGCACCGATCTCGCCGGGAAAGAAGCGGCAGCGTAGAAAGCTGGCATTTGCAAAAGTTTTTCAACTTATTGCTATACTGTGTTTTGTTTCTGTTTAGCAACAGAAGATGCAGTGAAAATTCAGAACATATGCGCCGGGCTGTTTTTTGTTTTCAACGCCGATTATTTAACATTTAACGCCAAAACATACAGTATTTTCCGTGGAGTAATAGCCTTCGTGTTGCACAAATCAATCGATCGATAATTTTTCATAAATTTTTTGATAGAGAGGGAATTCAGAATTCCATTGAACCCCGATACAAGGCCAATCGCCGGCAACCAAATCAAGCACACAACCAGGAGCTTCATCCATGGCACAGTACTTTCAACAAATTCCAAAAGCTAATAAACTTTTACAAGCTTTAGCAAATACACCCACATCACTTCTATCAAACTCTGAACGGAAGCATTGATAACATTGGATGATAATAAAACCGAGTAACATGAAAAATATCATGTGAAAACGAGCTAAGTATTAAAAACTCATAAAAATCATACCTAAAAGTTTTGTAAATTCATGAAAAAATTACTAAAAATAGGTATAGATATGAAATACATTCTCACCAAATCTTTATTTGAGAGAAACAAAAATAAAAAATTTTAGGTGAATAGTACCCGGTTACTATTCACCCAAAATTTGTCTTTTTTTTTACTCCTAAATAAAGTTGAGTTTGAACTTGAGATTCGATGAGAATGTATTTCATATCTATACCTATAGTAATTTTTTCATGAATTTACAAAACTTTTAGATATGATTTTCACAAGTTTCTTACACTTAGCTCGTTTTCATCGGATATGTCCTCGAGCAACATAACGCTAAATTCAGTTGGTAGAAGATTTTAGCTGCTGCTGGACACTGGAAATTAAAAGAGCTCACTTGGTGCCCTGTTTCTAAGGAGGGCACACTTAGGATAAAAAATTAAGATAATGTTTGGGCACCTACTACACTATTATCAATAATAACTAAGGTGCCCTTTATTCAGACTGGGGTTGGCATCTTCCCATTTCCTGATTGTAATTCTTCAGCTTAAGGTTGACATCTTCCCGTTTCCTGATGATATTTTACTGCTGATATGGCAATCAGGAAATCCCATCGCATACTTCTCAATGGCGTGAGTCTTCAGAAATGGCACAATTAGCCACACCCCTATAATGCAGGGCGGCATTAATGCAATTAGCAACAGTGCCACCAATAATTCGGCTTCCTTCAGAATAGTGAGTATTGTAAATATGTACAGCACAACTGAAGCGGCCATGTACAAATTCTCCAAAGAAATAAAATGCAAAATAAGTCATCGTGTCTCCAAGACGAGAAGATTTGGGTGCAAACACTAGCACTGCTTGCTCCTAAGTACAAACCAAACAACTAAATAATCCCATCAACCATCGACCCTCGCCGTCTGCTGCGTTGCGCTGTACGGAGGCTATAGCAGGCTACATATCCCATCCGTTTTAAAACATAAGAGATTTTAAATGTATATAACGAATTTTAGTATAACAAATTTGAAAAGCATCTCTTATACCGTGGAACGGAGAGTAACTGCGGTCCAACTGTCGCCGCGACTGCAGCTTGCAGCCTTTTCCCCTCTTCGAGCAACTCGTCTCTTCTCGATGTTTTTTCTGGCGGCGTCGTCTCCGCCCGTTCGTTTACCTCGCAGGCCGCCGCCTTCCTCTCTCTTCCCCTCCCGGGCATCACGGGAATTTTTGTCATTTTTAATTTTTCTTTTTTAAAGTTTTGCAAAAATAATTTTAGGTTTCGAAATATTGCAAAAGTAATCTCCTCTCGCCCTCTGGGTGGGCGAGATTTAAAAATCGCCCTCCCAGAGGGCGATTTTGGCGACGTGGCAGACGGCCGTCAGGCGCCGTCTGCCGCGCCGCGGCAAATTTACAATTAGGCCCTTCTCGCCCTCTGAAAGAGCGATTTTTGCCTGTTCACGTAGGCGGCCGCCTGCAAAAGGGCGGCCGCCCTGGCAATTTTGCAGGCGGCCCCCTTCTCGCCCTTCCAGAGGGCGATTTTTCACCCTCCACTATAAAACCCCATTCGAACTCCCCGGCCGTCATTCGCAGCCGTCGAGACTCGCTGAAAAAAATAGAGGGAGGGGAGAGGAAGAAGAAGGAGAGCGGCGAAGCCCTGTCGGTGTGCGTACTCGACCGCAGGTTAGTACTATATCCTCGACCGAACTCCATCTCCCTCTGCCGCGCACCGGTCGCTGTCTCGAGCTGCGGTTGCGCCGCTTGGCAGAGTTTCGTTTCGATGGTGGTTCCAGCAGCCTTCCCACACGCTGCTGCTGGGTGGTCCACGGCGATGCGTGTACACACTAGCGAAGGTCTCGGTGGTATACGCGCTAGTGTGGTGTTTTGGACTGTAGACTTTTTATTTGCGTAGAATTTTGTAAATATTCGAATGGATGTGTAGCACATAGTTATTGATTTATAAATGACGACATGATTTATTGTAGGTAATTTGACCGATTTGGATGAACAAATATACAAATATCCCGATGTATGGTTACTTTTTCTGTCGCATTGTAGTGTAACTGCCATGTATTCGAAATTTGTGAGTAGATCTGTAGCACTTAGAGGCGGACCATAGATTTTTTGCGAGTAGATCTGTAGCACTGTCAGTAGATATGTTCAAATGGTGAGTAGGACCGTACAACTTAGAAATATGAATAATTGTATGCTAGATTATTTGTGCACACATTTGGTTCGTAGTAGTACTATATTTGACCGTAAAACTAGAATTACTAAGCGTGTTTGCATTATTTGGTATGTATTTTTTTTAAACTTAGGATGCCAAGGCGTGGAAAAGCTACGAATTCAAGGTAACATAAATCGCTTCTGTGATATTATTGTTATTCGTTGTGCATGAAATGAGGAATGCACAGATTAACGGGTTAGCGTGTTTCATTTATTGTTGACTTGTAGCTATCGCCCGAAGACCGGAAATGCCTTCGACCCATTGCCTTTGCCTAGCGGTGTTCCAGTGCCCATGTGCTGGTGCGGTGATCCTTGCAAGGTAGCCAAGTCCGATGAAGAGGAGACGTATATGCAGAGGTACTGGATGTGTGCCAATTTTGAGTTTGAGCCAACACCTCTGCAACGCCACATTAACTTATTGGTGAGAAACTTTTGTTTTGTAATAATTATTTGGTGTATTAAGTAGTCTTGAACAACTTATTTGGTTAGTAAATATTGCATTTGTTGCAGACCCCTCCACCGCTATGTGATTTTGAGCAGTGGATTGACACCGAGATCAAGCCGGAACACAAGGAGTGGTTGGAGTACATGTCGCGGAGGGATGTAGAGCGCAAGGAGAAGATAGAGAGAGAGCAAGGAGGAGGCCGCAGAAAAAAGCACAAGGCTGAGGCGGAAAGGAGGCGTGTTGCTGCGTAAGGGAGGAGCGGGAGCGGAAGCTTGAGCGTGCGCGGCGAGCGAAGGCAGCAATAGAGGAGAATCCCGATGCCCAGAGGAAGGGAAAGTGGCCTCGCTGCACTCAGTAGTATGCACGAGTTGGTAGTTGTATGGTGCATTGATGAATAATGTGGACTACATTCCAACCTCGCAATGTGTAGCGAACTAATGAACTTAAAATGTTATTTACTTTGTCGTTAAATGTGCGACATAATGGAGTCGATCGTAACGGTGGTTCTACGTAGAAGTGTACGAAATAGAAGAAAGATATGAAGAGCGCGTATTCATCTAACGTTCACGCGGCAGCGCAAATTGAATGAGTTTGTCGAACGAAGCATCGGCAAAAGCTGAGTATGGTAACACAAAGTTCTATACAGTTATACACAAAAAATTTAGCAATCATAGCCTACTGGCGAGGCCTCTTACCCCTACCCCTCCTAGCCTGCGCCCTAACGTGCCCCTGAGAGTACGTCAGCCTGTCAGCGGGCACGGCACGAGCAACGCGAACATCTGGTGGAGGAGTCTGCAGTGCCTGCTCCTGGGTCTGTGGTAGCGGTGCTCCACCAAGCTGAGAGGAGCCGAGAACGTCCTGCTCCTGGTCCTCCAGGTCATCGAAGTCGTCCCCTGAACCAAAACCGCCCGCACCAGACCCGCCCGCACCGGACCCGCCCGCCTGCGACGAAGATGCGCCTGAACGAAAAATCCCCGCCGGGTAGTATCCTCCTGCAGATGTCAACAGTTCATGAACATTCGGCCCAACTAGTACGTTTGTAGTACTCATGGGAAGACGCTTGCTCACCTGGCGGCTGACTGAAGCGAGGAGGGACGGACGTGCTGGGCCGAGTCGCGAACGGCCTAGGGGTCGACGAGCCACTCGCTCCAGTGGAGTGTCCTGTCGGCAGCGTCGGACCTACTAGACGGTAAGTTTGTAATAACATGGCAAATGTTTTGCGTAGTGAGAATGAACGGAACTAACCTGTGGACGCACCAGCACCGTGCGATGTCGATCCTGGCGTCGGGCCGCGTGGGCGTGGAACTGCACCTCCCGGCGGAGGTACCGCGTCCACGGCCGAACGACAAGAAAGGACGCGCAAGATCGAACGCATCTTCCCCTGCATCCGCTGGAACGTCAACCTCTGCTCAACGTCGGTCAGGTGCAGTCCAGCGTCCAACCTCACCATCACAGCGTCGATGTCGGCGTTCAAGCCGCGTGCAGCGTCCACCTGCAGGAATCAATATAAATTAGTGTCCGAACTGTTATATGTTCCAACCGCGTAGCACGAAAGTAAGAAGTCCAACAAATATGGACGTACCCCCAGGAAGTACTCTTGGTCACGGTGCACGGGGTAGGTGTCCCTAGCGCCTGCTTGGTGAACCTGGGGAGCGGCCGGGGTGAAGGTCACGCGGGCACGTGTGCGCGGCAAGTACCAGCGAAGGTAGGCGGTGTAGTTCGCCTCGGAGTGTGGGTGGACCTCGGCAATCACCTCCTCGGTGGCTACCAACCAATCCTCCACGTACGGGGCGATCCGAGGTACCCAGAGTGCCCTGCCTGCTGGCCCCGCCGAGTCAACCTGCAAAGACAAGAATGGTCTCGAACGTTCACAAGTAGTCGACATAGTAGTACTAAAGTTCAAAGAGAAGTACTCACTGGTGGTCGCGGGAGGGGACGGGTATCGGTACGTCCACTGGAAAGGCCTGCCCAGACCGAACTGCCTCATAACACGGTATGGGCAGTGAGGCTCGACAGAGATGTCGAACACCAACGTCACGACCGTCAACCAGTACGCCGCGTCACGCGTGCACAAGGTAGACAGACCTAGAGGTGCTCTGGCGGC
This sequence comes from Oryza officinalis, assembly GCA_008326285.1. Lineage (NCBI taxonomy): Eukaryota > Viridiplantae > Streptophyta > Magnoliopsida > Poales > Poaceae > Oryza > Oryza officinalis. Next base: position 63,967,064 of record BDMV01000001.1, read on the forward strand.
GACCACCTCTTGCGTGTAGGGCTCCCAGACGACGTCCGAAGGCTGCAGCCGGTCGAACTCGAAGACGAACTCCGGGTAGCTCCGTCTGACCTGGACGTGGGCGTAACGGCGCTGCGACACAGAAGAACCAAATCATCAGAACATCGGTCAGGACATAATCTGAATTTTGAAATGAAAACAAATTGTACTTACACTGCGGCGACACCAGTACGTGCCCATCGTCGGCCCGTCCGCAGGGTTGTCGGCTGCGGGTCCTGAAGCGTACGCAGCGGGCTCGACGATCGGCCGGCCGATCGCGAACCGCTCAGCTGCCCAGAGCTGAAGAAGGAGAGGGCAGCCCGCGAAAATCGCTCCAGGATCCGTCTTGCAGCACGCCTCGCACAGGCACGGTACGTGGCAGTGAGGACCGCCGAACCCCAGCTCCACTGCGGCACTGCCCCTACCTCCGCATCCGCGATCGCTCGAGCGTAGTGGATCAGCCCCCTGTCAACTGCGTGGCCGGTCGTGCTGGTAAACATCACCCAACCGAACATCCATAGTAGGTACGCCTCTAAGGAGCGTCTCAGCGAGTACTCGTCGGCGTCAGGGTGGACTTATCGGTCTAAAAAAAACCAACGATGTTAAAACTCTTAAGATTTGTACGAAAGCAACAAAGTGTAAAAGTTTACTTACTGTGAACTGCAGCAGCCAAGCCTTCGTAGGCCCGGCGGTGGTGTACGCGTTAAGGGGAGCAACTGCCGGGACCCCTGGTAGCCTCATCACGGGAGCGAAACGCTCCGTGATATCGTCTCTCCAGCCACCCCCACCGTCCACTGGGCCGACAGCCTCCCCGGCTAGTGGAAGCCCCGCAGGTACGTACGTCCTGCAGCGTAGGTGCCATCTCCCCACAGGGGAGATGGAAAGTGTGCGTCTCCGGCCGCCACCGATCTACCAAAGCAGCCAGCAGCGACCGGTCCGCTTCCCAGCGCTTGGCCGGGTCGTGCTCGTCCGCACGCCCTCAACAAGCCTGCAGATCGCTATCAGGCCTGCCTCACGTAACCTGCATACCGTCAAGCCAGTCATTAGTACCACATATTTGCAATTGACAAAACAGAAGTCATCAAGTAAGTAAATATGATCTTACCATGTAACGTGTCGCGGTCGGCACGCAACAACTCGCGCGACGGGCGTGGACGAAAGGTGCTAAGTGCGCACCCTGACCGCAGACAAGTACGAACGGTGCGTCCTGTCCAGTACCCTACTAAGGAGAGTGGTGTATCGTCCGCCATACCTGCAACATAAGAGTGATTACAAATAAGCAATTGATAACAGAAAAAACTTACCAAATTGTTCACAAAATAAAAATTCGTAACGCTAAAGATACATCACAAATGAAATAACATTACAATAGTTCATGTCTCAAAGGGACAAATATTACACACATGAAATGACAACAGCATTACAATAGTTCATGTCTCACAAGGGATAAATATTACACACAGACAAATGACAACAACATTAAAATATTACATCAATTGGATCACCGCTAGATAAAAGGTGACAGGAAAATCAAGTCATTGCATCGCCAGCCGACGACGTAGCGGCCGCACGAGAACGCCTATGACGTGGTCGCCTCGTTGTTGTTCCTTCTCCCGATGGACGACTGCCATCGTTGCCTGTCCAGATAGACTGAACCTGTACGGTTGGAGATTGCAAATTCTTCGGGCATTTCTTGTAAGTATGACCGCGCTATCGCATTTGCTGCACCGTAGAGTCCTCCCCCCTGCCTCCGACTCGTCCATGTCGTTTCTGATGCGTCTCGACTGACGCCGTCCCTTTTTCATCCTTAACTTCGACGGATCTGGAATGTAGAACACTTGTGGCCTCAGAGTTGTGTAAGATCCAGATATCCCGAACCCATATATCTCCTCTTCCATGTATGAAATATTGCTTCTTTCCTGAAGTAGGGTGACACATAGATATCGGGAAGTATGCCGCAATCCCCAGCTGCTGCAAGTACGTGTGAGCAAGGCAGATGTTAAGCTTCGGCTTCATGCAGCTACAACTGCAACCGCCCTCCGCATGAAGCACACATTCCTGCACAGCTTGAACGCGGTTGATGCCGCGCCTTCTCCTATCCACACACATGATCTCGTACCTATGAACTTGGGTACCTTGGGGAATAACTCTGTGCTTCATAGCCTTTGCTATTTTATCTTGCATATACTTTGTCACCACACTCCCAAATACAATGTTGTTATCAGCCATCGAAGGGCAATTTTCTTGTATCTGTCCCTGAAGTATGCCTGAGTGCCATGAAGGATAAATTCCACAATACCGACCAGTGGGAGTCCTCGCACTCCTCGCATCACCCAGTTGTACACCTCGGCCAGGTTGGTTGTCATTATACATACCGAGACCCGTCAGTGTCATACAACAGAGACCACTTTTCTTTCGGTTCATTCTCTATCCACTGCGAGAAATTATGTATTGATGATGCCGACCTTCTTCTCATCGTTGGCGGGTCATCATGTAGTGGACCAAGAGGTACTGGAGGATCGTCATCCTGTGGCCGACGAGATTGCTCGTCGGTTTGCTTTGTTGTCAGCTCATCCAACCTCCTCCACAACTCATTGAATTTTTTCTCTTGATTTTGACCACATAACCTCTTAAATAGATCCATCAGGTGCTTGTTCTTGAATTGCTTGTAGAAATTGGCTCCCATATGACGCATGCACCACCTACTCCGAACATCATGCCACCTAGCTGGAAGTCCCCTCTCCGGCCACCATTCTGCAGGTAGTCAATTGCCTTCAACATGCCCGCATGACGATCATGAATGAGGCAAACATTGGGCCTCATCGCACACTTGGCAGCGAACTCTCTCCAAGAACCAATACCAGCTTTCGGTGTTCTCACTCTCACAAATGAAACGCAAACGCCATAGGTAACACCTGGTTGTTCCCATCGGCACCCAGCGAGAAAAAGGCTCTTTGCAGCACGCTCTTGCTTGGGTCATTAGACGACGGAAAGGTCTGAATGTCATAATAGGTATTGGGGTTTCTCTGAGCAATGGTGCCTAACAGACGAGGCAAATTATCATAGATGCTTCAAATGTGCCATACCTCATCTCCAAAATCTTTTGTTTCGCCCTCCAAGCCTTGTGGTAGCTTATAGTTACTTGAATTTGTTTTCAATGTGCCTAATAATGGAGCCCGGTTCAAAGTCCGTGTTACAAACCACATCGCTGTACATCTCACCGGCAACAAAAGCTGAGGTGATGTTGCGGTGATACTTATCAACCCCTGGCAACCAACATGTGTGCTCACCAACAATGCTCACTTTCCAATAGTCATTCCATTTTCCCTTATATGCATGAACGCGCCACGGACAATCATCCTTCGTGCACTTCACGTCATACACATAGTTGTAGACTTCACCACCCTAAACTCTCTATGCAAGGAGACCGCCCAATGCTTCACCGCCTCTTTCATGTCTTCCTTATGAGCATACCTGGCACCTGGATTACCTCGTTATCCTTGTATTCAAAGGGTGCTTGCTGCCCCTCGAGATAACAAGTTGAGAGAAATCACTTTTGTCCAATCAACGGGCATTACATCTTCCTCCTCGTCCGATGATTCATCGCCCTCCGCCGCTCATTTTCAGAATCTTCCCTCTCCATTTCCTCAACAATTGCTTCGATTCTCTCCCCCTCATCCGCCACGCCTATTGCCTCCTCCAACCTTGCTTCGTTACCCCCAGTTCGCATCGATGGTCCAACATTCTCCACACATTGCTAGGACCTTCACCATCCTCTGTTTGCACTGTAACACTGCTATCGATTTCATGCAATGCCACAAAAATAACAAGGGGCCAGGACCTTTCAAAGGCCATCTCCACATAACGTCTCCAGGACTCTGTGTTATCTAAGGCATTAGTTCCCAATAATATCCTTCTGTTGCACGACTGACTACAACGGATAGGGACATTGTGTTCACTCTTGTATCCACTTTAAATCCACGTAGTAACCAACTATAGACTGACTCAAATGTTTTATCGGCTGGCCTATCGATGCCCTTCGATTTCATACTAAATTCTGACAGATCAACACCATCTCGACCATATCTAACGTTGCCTTTCACCGTGAACTATCTGAAATATGACCTTGCTTGCCATTTGCCTGATAAACAGATGCAAATGAGTTTATTTCATACTACGAATATGTTGCCAGATCATCTGTGCCTAAGTTAAATTCTATAACATTATGTTCTCTGTTCTAGATTTAAAATATACCGAATTGGATTTTTTCATCTAGATGTACCGCCAATCGTACTTATTTTCTAATATTGTTCATCCAAATCGGTCAAATTACCTAAAATAAATCATGTCGTAATTTATAAATCAATAACTAAGTGCTTCACATCATTCAAATATTAAACAAAATTCTACGCAAAGAAATGTATACATACATAAGGACATATCCTACATATGTTCATTTAAATCGGTTTGTTCTAGTCAAATTGACTAAAATAAATCATGCCCTAATTTTTAAATCCAGATTATAGTGTACACAACTATTAATAACATACACATAGATCAGAATGTATTCTACGTAGGTTCATCTAAATCGGTTCGTCCTAGGTCAAATGGTTAGTACAATATCTCGATGTATATATGTTTGTGTTATTTATTTTGTGTAGAATATTATAAGAAAAGAATTTTTTTTAATATTTGAATAGTTGTTTAGTAGTAAGATATTGATTTATAAATTAGGGCACGATTTAATTTAGGGAGTTTGACCTAGGACGTACCGATTTAGATGAACCTACGTAGAATACATTCTGATCTATGTGTATGTTATTTAAATAGTTGTGTACCACTATAATCTGGATTTAAAAATTAGGGCATGATTTATTTTAGTCAATTTGACATAGCACAAACCGATTTAAATGAACATATGTAGGATATGTCCTTATGTATGTATATATTTCTTTGCGTAGAATTTTGTTTAATATTTGAATGGATGTGTAGCACTTAGTTATTGATTTATGAATTACGACATGATTTATTTTAGGTAATTTGACCGATTTGGATGAACAAATATAGAAAATAAGTACGATTGGCGGTACATCTAGATGAAAAAATCAATTCGGTATATTTTAAAATCTAGAACAGAGAACATAATGTTATAGAATTTAACTTAGGCACAGAATGATCTCGGCAACATATTCGTAGTATGAAATAAACTCATTTGTGCACTGTTTATCAGGCATAATGGCAAGCAAGGTCATATTTCAGATAGTTCACGGTGAAGGCAACGTTAGATATGGTCGAGATGGTGTTGATCTGTCAGAATATAGTATGAAATCGAAGGGCATCGATAGGCCAGTCGATAAAACATTTGAGTCAGTCTATAGTTGGTTACTACGTGGATTTAAAGTGGATACAAGAGTGAACACAATGTCCCTATCCGTTGTAGTCAGTCGTGCAACAGAAGAATATTATTGGGAACTAATGCCTATAGATAACACCGAGTCCTGGAGACGTTATGTGGAGATGGCCTTTGAAAGGTCCTGGCCCCTTGTTATTTTTGTGGCATTGCATGAAATCGATAGCAGTGTTACAGTGCAAACAGAGGATGGTGAAGGTCCTAGCAATGTTGGGGAGAATGTTGGACCATCGATGCGAACTGGGGGTAACGAAGCAAGGTTGGAGGAGGCAATAGGCGTGGCGGATGAGGGGGAGAGAATCGAAGCAATTGTTGAGGAAATGGAGAGGGAAGATTCTGAAAATGAGCAGGCGGAGGACGATGAATCATCGGACGAGGAGGAAGATGTAATGCCCGTTGATTGGACAAAAGATGATTTCTCTCAACTTGTTATCTCGGAGGGGCAGCAAGCACCCTTTGAATACAAGGATAACGAGGTAATCCAGGGTGCCAGGTATGCTCATAAGGAAGACATGAAAGAGGCGGTGAAGCATTGGGCGGTCTCCTTGCATAGAGAGTTTAGGGTTATGAATTCTACGAACTATGTGTATGACGTGAAGTGCACGAAGGATGATTGTCCGTGGCGCGTTCATGCATATAAGGGAAAATGGAATGACTATTGGAAAGTGAACATTTTTGGTGAGCACACATGTTGGTTGCCAGGGGTTGATAAGTATCACTGCAACATCACCTCAGCTTTTGTTGCCGGTGAGATGTACAGCGATGTAGTTTGTAACACTGACTTTGAACCGGGCTCCATTATTAGGCACATTGAAAACAAATTCAAGTACACTATAAGCTACCACAAGGCATGGAGGGCGAAACAAAAGATTTTGGAGATGAGGTATGGCACATTTGAAGCATCGTATGATAACTTGCCTCGTCTGTTAGGCACCATTGCTCAGAGAAACCCCAATACCTATTATGACATTCAGACCTTTCCGTCGTCTAATGACCCGAGCAAGAGCGTGCTGCAAAGAGCCTTTTTCTCGCTGGGTGCCGATGGGAACAACCAGGTGTTACCTATGGCGTTTGCATTTGTGGAGAGTGAGAACACCGAAAGCTGGTATTGGTTCTTGGAGAGAGTTCGCTGCCAAGTCGTGCGGATGAGGCCCAATGTTTGCCTCATTCATGATCGTCATGCGGGCATGTTGAAGGCAATTGACTACCTGCAGAATGGTTGGCCGGAGAGGGGACTTCCAGCTAGGTGGCATGATGTTCGGAGTAGGTGGTGCATGCGTCATATGGGAGCCAATTTCTACAAGCAATTCAAGAACAAGCACTTGATGGATCTATTTAAGAGGTTATGTGGTCAAAATCAGCAGAAAAAATTCAATGAGTTGTGGAGGAGGTTGGATAAGCTGACAACAAAGCAAACCGACGAGCAATCTCGTCGGCCACAGGATGACGATCCTCCAGTACCTCTTGGTCCACTACATGATGACCCGCCAACAATGAGAAGAAGGTCGGCATCATCAATACATAATTTCTCGCAGTGGATAGAGAATGAACCGAAAGAAAAGTGGTCTCTATTGGTATATATGAGAATGCCAAACCTAATTAATAATGATTCCTGCAGGCCGACGCTGCACGCGCCATGAACGCCGACATCAACGCGGTGATGCTGAGGTTGGACGCAGGACTGCACCTGACCGACGTTGAGCAGAGGTTGACGTTCGAGTGGATGCAGACGAAGATGCGTTCGATCTTGCGCGTCTTCTCTTGTCGTTCGGCCATGGACGCGGTACCTCCACCGGCAGCTACTGTTCCACGTCCATGCGGCCCGACACCTGGATCGAGCTCGCGCGGTGCTGGTGCGTCCACAGGTTAGTTAAGTACCTTCTCACTATGCGAAACCTTTGCCATGTTATTATAAACTGAATGTCTACTAGGTCCGACGCTGCCGACAGGACACTCTGCTGGAGCGAGTGGATCGTCGATCCCTCGGCCGTTCGCGACTCCGCCTAGCACGTCGGCCTTTGTCCGAGCGAGCGGTTCGTCCATCCCTCCTCCCTTCAGTCAGCCGCCAGGTGAGCAAGCGTCTTCCGATGAATACTACAAACGTACTATTTGGGCCGAATGTTGCTTAACTTTTGACATCTGTAGGAGGATACTACCCGGTGGGAATTTTCCGTTCGGGCGCGTCTTCGTCGCAGGTGGGCGGGTCCGGTGCGGGCGGGTCTGGTGTGGGCGACGACTTCGACGACCTGGAGGACCCAGAGCAGGACGTTCTCGGCGCCTCTCAGCTTGGTGGAGCACCACCACCACAGAGCCAGGAGCAGCCACAGGAGACGCCCGCACCAGGTGTCCGCGCTGGTCGTGGCGTGCCCGCTGACAGGCTGACGTACTCTCAGGGGCACGTTAGGGCGCAAGGTAGGAGGGGTAGGGATAAGAGGCCTCGCCAGTAGGCTACGAGTGCTACCTGTTTATAATATTTACAGTTAGTAACTTTGTGTTACCTTTTTGTATATAACTCTATTCGGTCGTCCTACTCATATGTCACGAAAACCTTTCATGTCATTCGCTACATCTACTCAACGAAACGACGAAAAACTTTCGGCGCGTGAAGATACAGAAATATGAACCACCGTGACGATCGAGTCCGTTATGTCGCACAGTTAACCACAGTACACGCACACAGTGCCTGCTCTCCATATTTTGTTTCAGATTTGAACTACTTTACGACAAACTAAATAACATTTTAAGTTCATTAGTTCGCTACACATTGCGAGGTTGTAATGTAGGCAACATTATTCATCAATACACCATACAACTACCAACTCGTGCATACTACTGAGTGCAACGAGGCCACTTTCCCTTCCTCTGGGCATCGGGATTCTCCTCCATTGCTGCCTTCGCTCGCCGCGCACGCTCAAGCTTCCGCTCCCGCTCCTCCCTGTACGCAGCAACATGCCTCCTTTCCGCCTCAGCCTTGTGCTCTTTTTCTGTAGCCTCCTCCTTGCGTCTCTGTTCTATCTTCTCCTTGCGCTCTGCATCCCACCGCGACATGTACTCCAACCGCTCCTTGTTTTCCGGCTTGATCTCGGTATCGATCCACTGCTCAAAATCACATAGCGGTGGAGGGGTTTGCAACAAATGCAATATTTACTAACCAAATAAGTTGTTCAATACTACTTAATACACCAAATAATTATTACAAAACAACAGTTTCTCACCAATAAGTTAATGCGGCGTTGCAGAGGTGTTGGCTCAAACTCAAAATTGGCACACATCCAGTATCTCTGCATATACGTCTCCTCTTCATCGGACTTGGCTACCTTGCAAGGATCACCGCACCAGCACATGGGCACTGGAACACCGCTAGGCAAAGGCAATGGGTTGAAGGCATTTTCGGTCTTCGGGCGATAACTACAAGTCAACAGTAAATGAAACACACTAACTCGTTAATCTAGGATTCCTCATTTCATGCACAACGAATAACAGATAATATCACAGAAACTATTTATGTTACCTTGAATTGGTAGCTTTTCCACGCCTTGGCATCCTAGGGTTTAAAAAAACAACTATCAAATATTGTAAACACCCTTAGTACTTCTCATTTTACGGTCAAATATAGTACTACTACAGACCAAACGTGTGCACAACAAATCTAGCCTAAAATTATTCACACTTCTAAGTGCTACAGATCTACTCACAAATTTCAACATATCTACTCACAGTGCTACAGATCTACTCGCAAAAAATCTAGGGTCCGCATCTAAGTGCTACAGATCTACTCACAAATTTCAAATACATGGTAATTACACTAGTATGCGACACAAAATATAACCATACGTCGGGATATTGTACTAACCTGCGATCGAATAAGCACACCAACAAGGCTTCACGGCTCTTCTCCTTCTTCCTCACCTCTCTCTGTTTTTTTCCTGTAATTGTGCGCGGTTGAAATGAGCACTTCCTCAGGCCATTGGGGCTTTATGGGACGCCGACCAAAAATCGCCCTTGCAGAGGGCGAGATTAGCCCAAAAATCGCCCTCTGCAAGGGCGGCGAGGGGGCTGCCTGCAAATTTGCCGCACCCCTCTATAGTTGTAGTTCTACTTTTTCCTTATTCTCATCGACAACACACAACTAATCAGTTTTGATGTGTCTCAGTAGCAAATTGCAAGGAAATTTGTTTTCTTATAAAACATACTACAATTTATCTGTTGCATGTTTCATATTATAAGTCGTTTTGATTTTTTTCAATCAATTTTTTTAAAAGTTTAATCAAGTTTATAAAAAAATATAGCATAATCAAGTTTATAAAAAATATAGCAACATTTATATTATCAAATTAGTTTTATTATATTTAACGTTGCATATATAACCTTGCTTAAATAAAGTTAAAATAGTTTAACATATGAAAAATTCAAAAAAAATCCTCTTTTTTACAGGCGGCCCCCTGCCGTACAGGCAAAAATCGCCCTCTGTAAGGGCGGCATGGGGGCCGCCTGCAAAATTGCCAGGGCGGCCGCCCTTTTGTAGGCGGCCCCCTGTGCTACAGTAAAAAACGCCCTTGCCGAGGCCGGCAAGGGACTTTTTTTGCAAAAAAGCCACGACGCGGCAGACGGCGCCCAACGGCCGTCTGCCACGTCGGAAAAATCGTCCTCTGGAAGGGCGATTTTTAAAACTCGCCCTCCCAGAGGGCGAGAGGAGATTATTTTTGCAATATTTCGAAACCTAAAATTATTTTTGCAAATCTTTAAAAAATAAAAATAAAAAATGATAAAAATTCCAACAACCCGCGCGATCGCCACAATCCCACGACCCACGTGCAGCTGCGTATTTGTTTCAGTCCGATTTTGACATTCCGTAACAGCCCACATATTAGCCCATTTATATTTCTCAAGCATTTTCTCAGCCCATATCTCTTTTCCTTAATGAGCAGTATTTTGTGGCTTAGAAAAAAAAATGTCTGCACGACCCACTTTTGTTTTCCCGGCTATTTAAAATCCATGTGTTTCGACTTTATACATAGAAACTTTACACAGAAATATTTCGATATCAAAATTTTAAACAAATAAATATTAAAACAAATGAAACATAAAACATCCAGATGGGCCTGAGACAGACCACATAGCCTGCCTGCCTGCTCCATGGGTCTTTCGTGGACATACAAGCAAAAGAGAGAACGCTAACAAGAAAGGACTAGGAATTACCCGTGAAACTAACAATCACATACGTAGTTTGTGGTGCCAAAAAAATAAAACTTAAAATCTAACCACGTGTGACGAGCGCGAGCGAGCAATCGCTCATTAGCCATTTCCGTCTGTAGACAGACTCAATGTTCTTTCAGATGGATCCGATCACCGTCTCTTTTGGATTTGGATTTGTGTATTCAGATGAGATATATCACTCTAGAAGCATTTATTTTCAAAAAAATTAATAAAGATAGATCAATATGTGACATATCACTCTACAAACATGTAAATTCAAATACAACTTATATAACTAGAAAAAAAATAGCAAATTTGACTCATAATTGAGTGTGCAATTTACAATCAAGTTTTTTTTCTAATCGTATAATTTGAATTTGAACTTGTGTGTTTGTGAAGTGACATATCAAATATTGATATATCTTACCAACGTTTTTAATTTTTCTGATGATTTTTTAAATAACATATACAACGAGGAGACAAAGTCTATCTCTGTATGTCCCTTTGTCTGTTGTATGTTTCAAATACCAATCAAATAGTTAAAAAGAAGTTGACAATATTTATATATTAGTCATCTATTATCCTGAATCAGTTTTAAATTTGATCTGCACTAGTAGTATTACAAGAACTATTTATAATCAGATTTGTTATATTTACTTTAACTTGTTTATGTCGATTTAAACTTGTATATTGGTATCGTGATATCTAACACAATAACCTATATCATCAATCTTTTTTTTTCCAGAATTTTTCATAAACATTTACATCGCATGCAAAGAATGAGTGTAGGGACAAGATCAAGATGACATCCCCGTTCAGATATGCTTATCGACATCCTTCTTCTGCTTCTCACTCCTGCACTTCAGCTAGGGTTGAAAGTGATTCGGATAGTTTCTGTCCGATCGGACCTATTTTCGGATTCGGACAGCTTTGGTCAGAAAGATCCGGAAATTTTCGAATTCGGAAATGTGTGTGTGTGTGTGTGTATATATATATATATATATATATATATATATATATATATATATATATATATATATATATATATATAAANTATAAAATACAGGCACTACACTAGTCATCACCTTAAGTGCATTTAGCCTAACTCAAATACATATATACATACCTATGCTCAAGTATCTTGTGAATTTAAGCATGGTTAATTGAAAGTAAAATCTAAACACATCATCTCTGGTTAATAAAAAATCAAAATATAATTTTACAATCATTTAAATATGTATTCAAAATAAGAATACTTAAAGGTAGGTGAACTGATTGAATATTTAAAAATAATTGGTGCAATATAAAATCATGGAGAAATTCATGTAGATACTATTCAATATATATATCTCACTGAAATTTTGGTATAATTTAATATGTACAGTTGATGCCTCAAATAATTTGGTCAAAACAGTCAAACCACGAATTATTTCCAAACCCTAATCGGCAAAACGGATACACATCTCGTATGTGCATTTTATCACATGAGAGTGTATAGGGAATATAATTTATTCAAATACTAATATATTTATCATGAATTAATAAAATTTTTTCAGATTTTATTTTATAGGTTTTGGCCTCTTAAAAATTCAAACTAATTTCGGCTAGACTGAATGTATTTATTTTCCTGGGAATAAAATATAGGGAATTTTTGTGTGAAACCAAAGAAAATGGAATCTAGGTATTTTTATATATCTCCAGAAAAATCCACATTATTTTATCATGCACAAAAATTAAGTTATGGAATTATAAAGAAGGGGAAAGAAAGAAACAGTGAAAATCCTGGAAATCACATATGCAGTACTCTCACGTACAAATTTACCCATCTTTCTCAATCTGCCCCTAATTGCATCGCCCTGGACCCACCTGTCGGTCTCATGGACTAGCTTCCGCTCAGTTCAAAATGTCCCACCACGAGAGAGACCGCGAGAGAGACATAAAGAACGGGACGACAACGCCGGAGGTGTTCGACGTGTGGCCGGGACGTGTCCGCCGCCGAGCTCATTCATATCAACTCCCAGACATGTCGCCCTTCCATCTACCCCATTCCAGAAATGAGCTACCCGAGGGAGGAGGTCCTTTGCCGCTGCATCGCCCTCCATCTCCATCGTCGGTGTCACGCCCAAAAATTCGCTAACCCGAATTCCAAGCAGAATATGTATTAAAATCCCTGTCCAGGACCAGCCAGGGTACACAAACGACATAGTTGATATATAGATCCACGTCTTACAAACACCATAAAAATCTCTTACATAAATGCAGCGGAAAAAGATAAACAAGCTATTCTAGTTAACTAGATGCTCGCAGCGTGACAACTCCATTCCACAGGCACCCTTGACGATAACCACAAGTCTACTCCTCAGAGTAATCTCCATCTGAAACATACTCCATCTCTGGTGTGGGAGAAAAATGAAGCAAGACTGAGTACTACCCACTGTACTCAACAAATCATACCGGAATAGGAGTAATGATGCAAGTAATAACAAAGGAGGCTAAATGGGTTTTTTTGCATGAAATACGCATTTGAAAACAATAGTTGAATACAGTAAAACAGTGGAGTTAATTACAAAATTGAACCATCACTGTCCAACGCTACACCACGTTGCGATAGGCCCAAACCACCACCTGAACTACACCAGTTCCATTAAGTCAGGTTATTAAGATTATAACTAATCACGGTGAATCTGGTTGATCGCCCATAACCGCGGGCACGGCTATTCGAATAGTTTTACTCTGATCAGAGGAGTACAACTGTACCCACAAGACACAGTCCCACAACACGTTGCCATGCGCCGACATACCACCACGGTATACCGGAAAAGGAGCTGTGACAGGACCCTTCGCACAACCCTTCCTAACCAAGCGCACCACACCTCAGGTTTCACCCCCACCTTTACACCAAGGCGGGCAGCCCCCTCTCGTGCCTAGGTGAATCCGGCAGCCGATCAACGAGTAAACCCCCGCCGACCCAACTCCATCACGCCCACCCTTGCTTGGATGCGTCAGCTAGGAAAAAGTCATACTACAAATCCAGCCATTACCCATGCTGGCTTGTGGAAAGTACGATAAGTCTTCCTGGGTTTCCCGCGAACCGGTCCTTAATTGTCATGAGCACGACCATCAAAACCATGTGCTCACAACCCACCATTATCCAGGTTTTAGTTGAAACAATTATTTAATCATCCACGATTAACCATCGTGAACTACATGAAATAACCATCACTAAGTAATAGTGAAGCATTAGGTTTCCCTTTAATGTGCTAAAGTTACTAAGCAGGGCTAAGCATGTGCTAACCTAGCAACTACTCAAATTACTTCCCAAGCTATCAAAGGAATAAGATAATTGAAATATAATGCTGAGTACAATAGGTAAATAAGCCCATAAATGACATTATAAAAACAATGCAATGTTTAGAGAAAAGTAAGACATTTGCAATTTAGGTACAATATGATCAAGTGAATAAGTATGACTTGCCTTGCTCCTGCGCTAAGTCGACCTTGGCAACGACCTCGAAGTAAACCGGAGAGTCAGAATTACCGGAATCTAAATGACAAACAAAGCACACAAGCAAACAGGCTATAAGTCTACTGAAACAGAGAACAAAACCATTTTTAATGGATTCTAGACATTTTTATGAATTTTCTGCAACTTGAACGAACTCAAACGGAGTCCGGATGAATTAGTTATGAATTTTAGAAGATTAACTGTGTTTTTACTATAAACAGAAAAATCCTTAATAAATTTTTATTGCGCACAATCTCCTAGGGCTGACGACAGCGGCGGCGTCAGGGCTGACGTCAGCCGGGGCGGGCGCACCACGTGGCGCATGCGTGGCGCCGGCTCGGCGGCCACACGGCGGCGGGAAGGCGACGCGGCGGCCACGCGGCGCACGCATGGCGCCGACGCGGCAGCCACGCGGCGGCCACGCGGCGGCCGAGCGCGCCCGAGGGGCAGCCATGGCGCGGCGGCGCGACGCAGCGGCCGGCGCGAGCGCGGGCGCGGGCGCGGAGCGGAGCGGCGGGTGGCGGCCGGGGGNCGGGCAAGGCGGCGGCGGGCGGCGTGCGGCGGAACGGTGCCGAGAGGAGAGAGAGGGAGGTTAGCGGCTCACCGGAGAGGGAGGAGACGACAGCGGCGGCGGCGCTAGGGTTTGGGGATGGCGGCGGCGCAAGGGGGGAAACAGAGAGGAGAGTGCGGGGAGTAGGAATTTATAAGGGGCCAGGGCTAGGGTTCGGCCGGCGCGAGCGGATTTCTCGCTGGAGTTCGGCCGGCCGCGAGGAAGACGGAGGGAGGCGGAGTGGACTTTTTCTCGGGCCGCGGCCTTGGGCCAGCTCGAGAGGGAGAGGGGAGCGGTGGGCGGCGCGGTGCGGGTGGCGTGGGCCGGCCCAGTGTCACGCCCCGATTTTCGATCGGGATTAAAAATTACCTAATAATACATTTTCCAGAAATTTAATAAAAATTTAAAGCAATTTAAACAAGTGAAATAGCAAGGAAATTAAAATTTTCCTTTAAAAATCATGGCCGGAAATATTTTTGTAATATTCTCTGTGCCTTAAAGTACTCTCCAAAATTTTTCGTGAATTTTTGGAGCTAAAGAAATAATTTTAAAGTCACAAAGTTCATTTAACAAATTAAATTAAATGAAAAACAAATTAAAAGTGTCCCCTTTTTTGTTTTGGGCCGTTTCCGGCCCAAAACTTCTCTCTCTCCCTCCCGCGTGGCCCACGGGCCCCGTCCCTTCCTCCCCTCTCCGGCCCAGCCACCCGAGCCGCCGCGCCTCTTCCCTCCTCGGCCCAAGGCGGCCCAAGCCGCCCGCCTCCGCGTCCTTCCCCCTCTCGGGCCGGCCGAGGCCGTGGCCCAAGGCCGGCCGAGAGCCGCCGCTGCCTCCCCGCGCCGCGCGCCCGCTGGCGGGTGGGGCCCGCGGCCGAGTCGTCCCCAACTCGGCCGGCCGCCGCCGCGCTCGCGCCGCCGCAAACCCCGGCGGGTTTTTCGCCCGCGCCGCCAACCCTAATCGGCCCCCCTATTTATTTCCACCCCCCGAGGCCTCCTCCAATTTTCTCCGCCGCCGCCGCCGCCCCAAAACCCTAACCCTAGCGCCGCGCCGCCGACGCCGCCGTCTTCCGCCGTGCCCTCACCGGGTCGGCTAGGGTTTCGGCCGAACCCTAGCCGTCCGCCCGGGCCGTAGAGGCCGCTCCCTCCGGCCCAGCGGCCGTCGGGCCGATTGGCCCATCTCCCCGCAAAAGTCTGTTTTGCGTCCTCCTCCTTTTTTTTTCAGGCCGGCCCACCACTCCCTCTCGGCCCGTTTTCCCCGCGGCCTCAGTCCATTCCGCGAAGAAGTCCATTGTGCCTCCTCAGCCAATTCCAGTTACAAGTCCACTTTTCGTCCCTCGGCCCTTTTAACTTTTTCCCGAGAAAATCCAGCTCATCTCCTCAAGTCCAGTTTACCTCCCTCTCAGCCTAATTTTCCCCTTTCCCCTGCAAAGTCCATTCCACCTCCTTTTTCTCTCCTGTTCGCCGACACTTGTGTCGCCAACACGTGGGCCCCTTTGTTTACTCCTCCACACCCAGACCACGTGGCCGCCCGCGGCTTCGCCACGTTGGCGTCCACGTCGGCGCTACCTTCTCCCTTTCGTCCGCAGTGGCCGCCACGTCGGTGCCACGTGGTGCTTTTCCACCGTGGACTGTCCGCCCTTGACCCGTTGACACGTGGGACCCGCCGTTCCGGCGCCGTTTCCCTTTGATGATGTCAGCGTAGTCCTTTCCTTTGCAAAATTAATTAATAATTGCGCAATAAATCGATTTAATTTCCAGAAAATCATTTAAATGGCTCAAAACTTCTAAAATTCATATCTAATTCATACGAACTCCAAATTGAGCCATTCAACTTGCAAAATTCATCTAAAATTGAGCTCTACATGTTTGTTTACTTTTTATGTACTGTTTACTTGGTTTTTATTAGAGTTTTTCCTCGTTTTGCGTGCCAGCGTGTAGATTCCGCCGTTTCGGAAGTTCGCGCTCGCGAGGAAAAGAGTTCGGAAGATTGTTTGAAGAAGCAAGGCAAGTCACACATTCCCCTTGAGCATGTTGTACCTATTTTACGAAATGTTTTACGTTTGCAAATAAAGTGCATGTTTTGCTAATTACATGGGAATAGGGTTTACCTATCCGTTCGCTTGTGCCATGTTTACTTGTTAACCGTCCTTTGTTAACCTTGGGTGATAATCTGACTAGCGTGAGTCACTTATGTTGACTTTGCTAGAATTATATATGCTTAGCCATGCTTAATTACCACTAGCTCATTTAATGGGATAATTACACTGTTTACAATTAGCTTCTAACGAGCGGTTCGCTCGGAACACCCGACCAGGTTTTATTGGTCGTAATTATCCAACTAAAATATGACTTAATGGTGGGCTGTGGGTGCATGGTTTTGCTGGTCGCACCCATGGCAATTAAGGACCGGTTCATGGGAAACCCTGGAAGAATAACAGTGCTTACCACAAGCAAGAATGGGCAACTGCTGGACTCGTAGTATAGCTCTTTCCTAGCCGACGCTCCCCGGAAAGGGTGGGCGTGATTGAGTCGGTTCGGCCGGGGATATACCGGTTGACTGGCTACCGGATTCACCAAGGCACGAGGGGGGGCTGCCCACTGCCTTTTGAGGGGTGGGGGCGAAACCTGCGGTGTGGTGCGCTTGGTTAGGAGGAGTTATGCGAAAGGTCTTGTCACGATTTCCCCCTTTGCAGTATCGTGGTGATACTTCGGGGCATGGTAACATGTGTGGAATCGTGTCTTGTGGGTACAGTTGCGCACCTCTGATCAGAGTAAAACTATTCGAATAGCCGTGCCCGCGGTTATGGGCGATCAACCAGATTCACCGTGATTAGTCCCACATGTTTAATTAATTTGACTTAATGAACTGGTGTAGTTCAGGTGGAATGGTTGGGCCTGTTCAACGTGGTTGTAGCGTTGTTCAGTGGAGATTTAATATTGCCTTAAATAAACAACTATTTTTCTGTTTTAAAATGTAAAGGTTTTCAACCGCTTTTCTGCAAAGAGCCACAAGCCTCCCTTTGTCTCCCCTGTGCATGTTTGCATCATTGGTGTGGCTTGTTGAGTATGGTGGTTGTACTCAATCTTGCTATTTTTTCCCCTTTTCAGAAGTTTAGTACTTCTGAGTTGAAGATGAAGTTAGAGGACCAAGGCTCAGACCCCAGTTGAGTTTGCCTGTGGAGTGGAGCTGAAGCCCGCTAGGATCGTCTCTTTCCGCTGCTGTTTTCTTTTTGGTGTGAGGACTAAGTGCCTCTGTTGTAAGTATTTATCGCTTTATTTACGTTTGGATCTGTTTATTGATATGTCGTTTTGTGTACCCTGGTTGATGCCTGGACAGGGACTTAATACACAAAATGGTCTGGAAATTTGGGAAAAATTTCCGGGCGTGACAAGTTGGTATCAGAGCCATCTCGACTATAGGTCAAGCCAAATGGTCAAACCCCTAAGAACAAGTTTTTTCGAAAACCTTATCTGCGAAAATGTCTCTTCTCTCCCTCAGGAGTCTTTGCAAAACAGTTTATCAAATTCCTCTCCTTTCCTCTCCAACTCTCTAGCTGTTAAGCCTGGAGCACAAACTAAAAGCTTCGCAAAAGACAAGCCAAGAGTCAAGCTTCAAGCCAGAAGGGCAAGTTGAGCAGTCCCAGGTCGGCGTCTCTCGAGGTTCGAGCAAAGTTTTCTTGGAGCTTACCTAAACCCAATCCTTGCCAGAAGAGTAGTATCGGTAGTCGTTAGATCGTGTGTTGTTTGCTTTGTGCAGGTGTATGGTTTACATTGGTGGTGAGGATGTGACCATACTAGGTTGTTTGCCTAATCAACTTGAACAGTAAAAGTGTACTCACATCAGATCAGTAGCTGAGTGGGTTAAGGTCTTGCCTTTAGTTCAACCATTCTCACTTCCCTCCTCTACCTGCAACAGATGGTCAACGTCAGAGACAATGGCAGTGGATCAGGATCGCAAGAGTTTCATGGAGTAATCCCAAGCCACCCCATGGACATTTCGCCTCCACCGTTCGGGGACCCAACCCTAGCACAAGTGGTGGCTAACCAGACGCAGGTACTGGCTATGATGATGCAGTAGATGCAACGACAGTATCCGCAACAACAGATGCAAGCTCAGATACAAGCCCAGAGTCTGAATCAGAGCCAAAGTCAGTATTTTCCAATACAAGCACCTACGCCTCCTACCGATATACTTCTAAGATCCCACCAGACGAATGCACCTCCATCACTCTCATACCGGAGAGAAGCTAATGTTATCTGTGAGGATTGTGAGGAACAAGGTCATCGTGCGACAAATTGTCCCTGGAACGTGTATACCAGGACACCAATTGACGATAAAGCACAATGCCCAAGAGAAGAGAAACGTCCAAGTCAACTTGCCTACAGAAACTACGGTGCGCCACCATCAAACTCTAAAAAGAGGAAGACATTAGTATGGAAGATGGACGACGGTAGGAACCTGACCATCTGGTTCAGAATTTACTCCAGAAGATGCGGCAAAGATACCTAGGCGTCTAAGAGGAAATACCTTTCATGGTGCCCGTCAGCTAACTCAACACCTTAGGCTGTATGGTCCGCCTAAGCCCGGTACGGATGGATTCGAAGAAGTGTCCTCTGATGATGATGATGAAGATGATGGTGAGATCCTTAAAGGTGAAAAAGAAATGGAGTTCAAAGCATGTACTAGATGCGGAGAAATTGGACATACTACTAACGCGTGCTCCTATACTTGCCCCTGTGGTGAAGACACCCACTCGCCAGATGAATGTCCTACAAGGAAGATCACATGTTTCTTGTGTGAGGGAACAGATCATGTGCCCAAGAACTGCCAACTGGGTGTGGTCCCAGCTAAGATCAAGGAAGATCAAAGGACGCCCCTCCAACCTGTTCGTCAATCTATGACAGTCGCGAGCAACTTCACCGCTCCTGATCTCCAATTAGCTCCAATTCCGGTTGACACTATTAGCAGTAGCAGGAGTGCTACCAACAAGGTTCACGAGTCTCCACTCACCCCTGTCCCAGTTGCAAGTGTGCAGACCCAAGAGGATAAGCAGTGTGATCAACCCAGAGTAAACTGTTACAACTGCCTTCAGCTAGGACATTACCTTAATAAGTGTCCATTCCCGAGACCAAAGAAATTAGTCCATCGTTGTTTCAACTGTGGAGATACAAGCCATTTATCCGATGGTTGTTCAATGCCAAAACGTCAATACCTTCAAGGTACCGGCCCTGTCTGCGATACCCTAACTTCCCCAATTGCCTCGGCCTCGGCACAGCAGGGTCAAATCCAGCGAAAGAATACTAAAAAGAAAAGTGAAACCAACCGTCGGGGTGTGACAGTCGGTCGTGGGAACGACGACCGTCGCCATCGCCACCAAGCCACAGTCATCTCCTCTCCTCCTACGTTCTTTCACCTACACAATGCACCGATCCGGTCCCCTCTAACCTCGTCCCATGTCATGCAGTGGTGCCGCCGGAACGCTGCCGTGCCCATGAGAGCGCCAGAGCGCCGCCGCCTTGGCATCATCGCCGCTCGGCCAACTCCGACCAAGTCGGGCCAAACCGCCGCGCCATCGTCTTCATCTTAATGATAATTGTTTTAACACTTGCCTATGGACTGCGGGTTAATTCCTATGAACCCTAGGGGCCTTTTTGCATATTGGTCAAGGGCTGACCTGTGGACCCAAAGGAGTTATACTTTGAAAATATAAAAGAAAATGATTAAACCTTTATCTTTTCAATTGAAATTATGTCAAACTTGTAAAATTCATATAAAATCAAATATATGAATTGAGAAATTTAATTTTGTAGAATTCGTTTATATGAATTTATAAACTGAAGTTGGTTTCATTTTGAGATGAAACCAACTTCAGTAGATTCATAAAATTGAGAAATTTAATTTTGTAGAATAAAATCCTATGTTTAGAGTATGATATTTATTTCTAAAATTTCAAATAAGAAATAGTTAACATAAAACTTGTAAAATTTGTAGAAAATTCATTTATACTCTAAATGGAGTGAACTAAATTTCTGTAGAATCAGTAAAGTATGAACTTTAGTTTAGTAATATAAAATATGACACTTTCTATAACAGAAACAACACTAATAATTTATATAGTGAAATAACCACCACATGTACAATTTAGTTTCTAAAATTTATAAGAAATTCATACTAGCTCTAAAAATTATGAAACCAATTGTATTAATCTTAGAAAACAATCCTCTTCACCCCAGTAAGGTTAATTTGAGCAAAATCATATATTAAAAATGTTTCACAACAATACACATGTAAATAATACTATATGTCAATGCAAACTTGAAAAATTCATAACTCACAAATGAAAAGAGATAAAATAGGAATTCTTTTACCTAAATTCATCATAGGTCAGAACCTATGCACTAAGCACAAATCATGCATTTTAGAGCATTTTGTATTTTTCGCATAATTTGGTATTTATTTGCATATCGTGTCATTTGTATAGATAAGTTGCATCAACGGTGAAGGAGTGATTTAGGTGGTATTCACATTGTTCAAGATCAAGGCAAGTTACTCCTCCCCTCTCCTTTGATCACATTGAAACCCATGTTTTGGGAGATGAAATGTGTTGATTGCAAAACTGCATAAATATTTGAGTAAAAACGATATTTGAAACTTGGTAAATGGTAGCTATGTCCTTATTGCTGCATGTACCACCTTGAATAATTGTGATTCCCTTGGTTTGTAACCTTAGTAATGGATAGAGTACTTTACTTGTGCTCATTTGGGGTTAATCATGCTTATTACACTACTATATGCTTAGCCATGCTTAGAGTTAAGCAAAATACTTACTCTTATGGATTTATAAATGGGAATTTGAATATTTGGTTAATGCTGGATTGAAAATGAAAATGATAAGTATTTGCGAACTAAAGTGTGGGTAAAATGATTTTAGACTTGGGCGGCAGGTGGTGTGCATATGGTGGTAGTTGCACACTGATAGGGGGAGTGTTCGCTTGAGTTGATTAAGGACTGAACTTCGTGTCACCAACTTAAGTATACCGTACATCCACATGTGCTATTTATGGGGTGGCCTTAGCTAATTAAGTTACTTAAAGTCTAACCTTGCATATTGATAGGCCGAAGTAGAATGAATTAGTCTGAGCGATGATTCATATGAACTACCTATTTACCCCGCTGATTAATGAGGGTAGTTTAGGCTCTAAGTCTGTCCAATTCAATGGTATAGTGCCTCGTGGGGGAACGGATGTGTTTGCTGCCACGGCGTTAGGTTTAAGGCGTGGGCCTGCCACCTAACGGTTCTGGGTCATTTCTAGGATGGATTCACACTTGCCATCGCTGATGCAAGGTTAGGCGTTAAGTAATGTAAAGGCTACGTTATGACCTCTAGACCGCACTCAGTGTGTAGAGTGTGGTAATGCTTTGGCCGGCATAAGACAAACTAGAGTGTTCATATCATGTGGGTAAAGCTATACAAACTCTGCAGAGTCTAAAACTAATCAATTAGCCGTGCTCACGGTCATGAGCGACTTGGTGAAGTGTCATGAGTATAGATTTTGTTTTATGTTTTCAAATAATGCTTTGTGAACTATGGAATTGGAAATGGTAACTTGGGTTAAGTTATGATGATTATGTTATATTGATGATGAATGTGAGACTTGATGCAGGGTGGGCAATCAAGTATATTATTATGATGAGATTGTGACTTGTTGCCAGTATGGGCAACAAGAGTATGGTTATGATATATATATTTATGATGAGATTATGACTAGTTGTCGGTATGGGCAACGGGAGAATATTTATGATGTTATTATGGTGAATATTATGGTTCAACTACGTTGATATTTTGTTAATTGAATCATCAACTCTTTTAAAAAGAATTGCGAACTAAAACTTGCTTTATGCTAAAACGAGCTACAAATAGCTTTTCCTTGATTATATTGTTGTTTTCTTCTAGGACTGGATCTAAAAGGGTTACCTCCCCAGTCGGCTACTTGTGGTTTCGGGTAGCCAAGCTTCCGCGGATCAGTAATTATTCGGCCATTTGGCCTATGTATTTAAATTAAGATGTAGATTAAAGTTTATTTGTGTTTACTCCTTATTATTCTGATCTTCATCGCTTAGATGAAAGTGTGGAACTAGAGCTAATCCTGGGATCTAGTTCTACACCGGTATGAGTATTGAGCATTTGGGATGTCGTAGAGCTCTAGCAAAATTTTGTCTAAGTCTCCTAAGATGTGTAACACATTTGGTCGCTATCTTCGTGTGGTTTGACGGGCATGTCTCAGGCTGAAGTTGACTGGCATGATAAAGTCCCAGCAATATCCCCTATGCTCTCTACTCGGCACTTCAGGTTTTATACTATGTATGTCATTTGACTTGATAGATCAGCAATGAGGTTGGATGGTTACTGTTTTACTTGATTATTATTAGACCCCATCTAACTAAATATTTAGCGCTATCATTTCAAATAACTTACATAATATTTAACCCGGGGTGTCCCCACAATATTACATCCTCCGGGCCAAAACCCACCAACAGCCTCCCTCCTCACCGAAGTCTAATATATATCCCTCTACTCACCCAAGCCCCTCTACTAAAGTCTACATTTCCTCCCTACCCAACCTCCCTCATCTCTGGGCAACAGCCCAAAATAAAGTTCATGATACCTCCCTCTCTGCATCACAGCCAAGGAATATTCCCAAGAATATTCCTTTCCAATTTATTAAATTCATTTCCATATTTCAAAAAATTCATTAATTTTCTGAAATTCGTATCTCCTCAACCGTAAGTCCGATTGACTCCGTTCAACTTTCATAATTTTTCTAAAAATGAGATCTATACAATGGCATAATTAGTTTATAATAGTTATTATCTGCTTTATAGGGTTTTGGATGTTTTTCTCTTTTCGATCGCATAGTGGACGTTTCGGAGATGCAACGGACGCAGATTTTCTCGAAGATTTGAAGACCAACAATAAGGCAAGCCACTCTTCGATCATATTGCTCCCAGTTTATAAAATATGTTGTTTGCAAGATTGCATGTTTAGTGTACACAATTATTTTGATCGGCCATCGGTCTACGAGCACACGACCGACGGACCAACCTACGTAGTTGCATTATTTTTCGTAGTACCTTGTTAAACTTAACCCTTGTCGCTCCACCACAGCAGTACCTCGATACTTGCGCTCTCTGAGCGTAGGTATCCTTTTGCACCATTTGTTTATATCAGGTTCATACATGGTTATCAATGTGAAAAAACTTGGGTTGTGAAAAGTTTATAAAACCCGACTCGGGGAGTCAGTGACTTTGAAAATAAAAAGGTTTTATGGGAGAAAACTCGCGGTACGAATCGTCTCCTGTGTGGTTTGGTTTCGTAGTCGCGCATAAGGACCGATTCTTTTGGGTTTTACATCCGAGTATCTCACAGTACGACCACATGGGTAGAATGAGATGCCCCTAGATGAGTAAGTAGCTGAAACATAGATGTCTAGCATGTTGGCAGGTGAGGAGCACCGGTATGGTGGAGTTTACGGCAATCTCCTGCAGTGGGGATGTGTCGGGGGTCCATACGGTGGGGCCTGAGTAGATGAGGGCCTGAGCCTGGCCTGATGCTTGGTGGAGAGATTCCACCCCTCTGTGTGACACGGGACATTTATGGTTTGGTTAGGGAAAGGCTTTGTCATGAACTTCTGGTACCGGCCAATATCGGTATAAGCTTCGTGTCTTGTGGAAAAAGCGTACAGTCTCTGCAGAGGTTTGATTGAACTGTTCGAACAGCCCTGCCCACGGTCAAGGGCGAATGTGAGGTGATGCCCATAGCGTAGATTTGTTTTTAAAACTTATTTAATAAATTGGTTCGTGGGATGAGAACCGTTACCAGAGTCCTTCTTTGTGATGGACGGCCAGCCTTCGCGGTTGAGAACAGGCCTGTGACCTAGGGTGTCGTTTGGCACCATAGGGCCGAGAGGGCTGGTTTAGGGGGCGAGATGACTGAGTTTGGGTTGGCAGGTCGAGAGGACCGGACCCGAAGTTGTTAACCATGAGACTTGGTTAACGGATGATTGTTGGAGAGAATGTTGGTTTAGGTTTTGAAAGTGAAAAGAAGCTAATAAAGGAGAAAGTGTTATAAATGCTAAAATTTGACTTTCCCGCTCAAGTTGTTGCAAAGCAACTCGTGGACGGATTGGGGTGAGACGCCTCCTTCCGAAGGGAAAATGTATTTTTGGAAACCTACACTTAGATCTTTAAAAGAAAAGTGTTTTATAATGATTTGCTAAGCAAACCCAGCCTGACTCTGATGCTTGCATGTACACATTTCCTAGTGGCTTGCTGGGTACGAAAGTACTCAATCCCCCATTGTTGTTGTTTTTCTCCTCTTGGCTTAAGTTCAGGAAGAAGATGAAGGTTGGAGTTTCATCCCTAAACCCAAACTACTGCCGGTGGATTTGGTGTCCTAACTTTGCTAAGTTTCGCTGCTGCTGACTCTGATTGGAGGTTGTAACTCAGGGATTACCCGAAGCTGCAACATAAAGGTATATTGTATTTATTTAAATCTTGCATTGATTCATCATGTTACCGCTGGTACCAGCATCGTTATCCTAGGACTGGTACCTGTTTTGCGATTCCGTGGGAAAGCGGTTCACCGTTCTCCTGCGGCACGCCCTCCTCGGTGCCATTTGTATAGTGGCGCAGGGGCGGGGTGTGACACCTAGGGGTCCTCCCCGACACCATCCTAGTGAATCCACTTGTTCCTTGGCATCAAGATTTCTCTGGCCTAGCTAATTTCTCAGCCAGGGGTGTCCCACTTCACACTTGTGGTCACACTTGTTATTTTTGGATGAAATTACGAAGGAATCGGTCCTTAAGGGCGAGAACGGGAAAACCGTACCACCAGTACGTCTCCCGCATCATGAGTTTTAGAAACTCATTTTATTTTCAAGGCACCAACTCAGGTGTTGGGTTTTTCAAGGATTTTGTAAACCCAAGTTTTACCCGGTTGATCATTTTAAGTTTGAGAAGAGCCATCGGTACTCATGCCCAAAGGCACGAATACCGATACCTAACAAAACAAGTGACAAGGAAGTAATTCAATTATCAAGGGAGACAAATGCAACAATTATAGGTAAGGCCTGCCGGCTATATTGCAATCCGCGGTCAACAGTGTAAGTTTAACCTAGGGATGCATGTTTTGTAAATGAATTACTTAATTTGAAACTATGGGCTCAATTGTTCAAAGGTGACTTGCCTTTCTCGAGATCTTGAGCTTCTTCCTCGAATTCTGCGCACTGGGACTCCTCGAACTCCGAAGCTACACACGGAATGAGACAACTCAACAAAACGACCAAAGAAAAGACCTTATTAATGACCACTAAGTGTGCCATTGGGTAGCTCTTGAGTTTTGAGGAATTTTGGAAGTTGAATGGAGTCAACCGGATGAATGATTGAGGAGATATGAATTTCCTAAGATTTATTGATTTTTGGCTAAAGGAAAAAAGGATTAAAGAAATTCTTGGAAAAGAAAAAGGAAGAGGGATGTCTTTTAGACTTCTTGAACGGCGTGAGACACGACCCAAGCAAATTGCGGGCACAGCCGAGCGAAGCGGGCCGTCGCGTGAGCGAAGTCGGCCCACGGGATGTAGACCGAGCGCATCTCATATGAGTAGCTTCTGATCCGAGTAGTTATCCCTCATGGGATGTACCGAAGTAAGTATGATGATTAAATCCCCACTGGCACAAGAACTTAGCTTGTGACCCTTGTGGGGAATACAGATTGATCCATACCTTGAGCACAGGAGATAGGCCCATGGCTATGAATTCATGTCTCATGTAGCCGGAATAAGTCCAAATTGAAGGTATGATTCTCGTGCTAGAGTTGGTAAGCCCCTGAGCATGTTGCTTGTCCTTCTGTCGCAATCGAGGTTATCCATTGGTGACAACTGATGCAATCGGCATGGAAGCGAGATCACTAATGTGGAGATGAAATTGCCCATCAGAGGTGACGAAGATGTCAGTGGTGGAGACATAGTTGCCCATCAACGGCGATGGCGTAATCTACCAACCATGGAGACGAAGAAAACAGTCGACGATGGCAAACATGACCAGCAGTAATGACGACTAGCGGCAGCAGAGATGGTCGGCTATGAAGACGAAGTTTCTCAACAACAGTGACGGAGACGCGTAGCTGTGGAATCGAGAAGATCAGTCGGCAACAACAGACGAGGCGGCTGGCAGTAAAGACGATGACGCCTATCAATGGCGACGCAATAGGCCAACCTTGAAGGAGAGAATACCAGTTGGCGGCGACCAAGGCAAGTCGGTGTTGAAGATGAAGATGCACATCAGCAGCGACGATGTAGGCCAACAATGACGGCAAGACCACCAGTCGGTGGCGGCGAAGGCAAGCCGGCGGTGATGTTCTGACTCCCGAAGCGTAGGAGATAAGCTTATAGCCATGAATCCCTACTATGCATACCTGGATTTGGATCCTGCAATATAAATATGTAGGATGAGTAGTATTTGATGTAAATATAGTACTTGAGGAAAATTCAAGCATTTTAAAATATTTATAAATATGTATTTCTCCTCTTGTCGATTTTGATTTCCTCGAGTAGATGACTCCTTACGTTTAAACACTCTGCCCGACTAGTCATTGTCATGAGCTCGTCATTAATGGAACAAAGCTTCACATATTAGAATTTACTACTCGGGTACTTTTGCTATTGTTAAGAGCAGAAAACAGATTATCTTATCTCTATGTCTTTGATTTCTTCAGAGTAATACATAGCACCTTGTGTTATACACTCCATCCAATGAGCCCCCGGGTGTTAGGATTCGGCCCAAAGGCAACTATCTATTGACAAACCAAACGGAAAACATAAGGAAATAGAGTTCCATAACTCGATCAACACTTTTTTACTCGGATTATTTCGCAAGCAATCGAGATAAACATTACAAAAATTATTGCAAAAATATGATATAACATCTGTAGCCCTAGACTCACTGCTCAACGGAGGACCAGTTGATGTAGTGAGGCAGAGGAAAAAGAAAATATCATATAAAGAAAAAAATTAATGATGACTTAGCTTTTTAGTATTTCCACCGGTGACGGCAGAGGTGGCCGATCTAGGGACAAGGTCGTCCATCAATGGCGACGAAGGCACCAACCGAGAAAACAGCGTGGATGCGACCGTTAGTGGAGGTGAAGGTTCCCAACAACGTGACAAAGACGCATGGGCATGGAAGCGAAAACACCAGTCGACAACGGAATCCCCCAACCGTGGAGACGAAGAAACCAGTTGGCGATGACAAAGACGACCGACGGTGAAGACGATGTCGCCATCAACAACGGTGACGGAGTCCATCAACCATTGAGGCGAAGAAACCAGTCAGCGATGATGAAGACGACCGACGGTGAAGACGATGTCGCCATCAACAACGGCGGCGGAGTTCATCGACCATTGAGGAGAAGAAACCAGTCGATGACGGCGAAGGTAACCGGCGGTGAAGTCGATGTCGCCATTAGCAACGGCGGCGGAGCCCACCATTCGTGTAAACGAAGAAACCAGTCAGCGATGACGAAGATGACCGACGGTGAAGACGATGTCGTCATCAACAACAGTGGCGGAGTCTATCGACCATTGAGGCGAAGAAACCAGTCGGCGGTGGCGAGATACGAGGGTGCACCCAACCTTCACGGTGTAGAATTGAAGATATTCGTGAAACCTGACGAGTCTTGTACGGCCAACCATTGCATGTGCAACAACCTGCAGCACGTTGTCCACTCAACCAAGTCAAGCGGATTACAATCCTCGCTGCAATCACAAAGAGCTTGCAAGAACAACGGGAAGGAGTGCACATTCTCAGAGATGATTCGGCCTGTGGCTAGAATACTCAAGAAAATGCATATAGCATAATTGTTTCAATCTGAAAAATATCTCCAAAAGTCCCCTACACATTGTGAAAGATCCTATTACATAGAAGGGTTGGATAGAGATGGAGAGGTGTCCAGATCTGATCATGACGTTTTTCATGGCATTAAACCAATATTAGTGCGTAGCACCCTAATTGAGGGAAGTAAAAGGTTGGCAATTTCTAGTCTCCATATTAATTAGACGATAATTCTCTGCTCTGGTGGAATTATTGGATGGGGCCAGATCCGTTGGAAAGCTTATCTCATAAGCTTTCCAAGCTGTGGTCGAACACATTTATTGGATTTAAGATACATTTTCTATGAGCATTTTACTTCCAGCTGGTCACTGAAAACCGAAATGGCCTTCATGGCATTCATGGCTTGATTGATGTCTGTTGATGACTTGGTGCTGCTCCTTTGTCACTCTTCAATGTTTTCATACCTAAGGATAATTAAATTATGGGCATTAGGTAGCAGTTGATTCTCATGTGTAATGCTATTCTTATTTAGGAGCGAGTTCACCTGTTGATTTATTTGTTTTGCACGAGCGCGGGTTATTGCTCCTTCAAAATGATTTGGAATATTTTGATCAGTAAGGGAGGGAAATGACGATGACGTTAGGCTGCCCGTATCACAGCCGGCGGTGAAGTCGATGTCGCCATCAGCAACGGCGGTGGAGTCCACCATCCGTGGAGACGAAGAAACCAGTCGGCGATGACGAAGATGACCGACGGTGAAGACGATGTCGCCATTAACAAAGGCGGTGGAGTACACCAATCATGGAGGCGAAGAAACCAGTCGGCAATGACGAAGACGACCGACGGTGAAGACGATGTCGCCATCAGCAATGGCGGCAGAGTACAGCAACCATTGAGGCGAAGAAACCAGTCGATGATGACGAAAACGACCGACGGTGAAGACGATGTCGCCATCAGCAACGGCGGCGGAGTACAGCAACCATTGAGGCGAAGAAACCAGTTGGCGATGATGAAAACAACCGACAGTGAAGACGATGTCGCCATCAGCAACGACGGTGGAGTACACCAACCATTGAGGCGAAGAAATCAGTCAGCGATGACGAAAACAATCGACGGTGAAGATGATGTCGCCATCAGCAACGGCGGCGGGGTCCACCAACCGTGGAGGCTAAGAAACTAGTAGGTGACGACGAAGATGTAAGCTCGTGGTCGATTATCCGCATAGCGACGCCTCGAGTCCATGTCCATGATGATCGTGTCGGTGTTGGCGCAGAATTTCGACCCGTCCAGCAACCAAACGAGTCCCGCGTTACCACGGCGGCCTGGGAGATCTGCTTAGCTCCAGTGCAGGTCCAAATGGCTTGCCTAGTCGTAAGTAGAGCGTGCCAGTTGATTTGATCTGCAATCAACAAGAAACAAGCGAACCAAGTCAGAAAACAATGGCCGATCGGTCGGTAGACCGATGACACATTGTCATAGCCCAGCCGATAGGGCAAAGCTATATCGGCTCACTTAGAAACTGAATAAGACATGAATCTAATCTCATCGGCCTTCATTGATATATAGACCTCAACTAATAATATCGGCCGATAAGGACAACAAAGGTAACTACACCAGCTAGTACTCTGGTGCAACCTTATACGAGCCAATCGACCAGTATAAACACATCAACCATAAAGAAATCTTAAGATTACTTCACGATCAACACATTTATACTCATCGATCTGCACGTATAAGTGGCAAACATATGCAAGAAATATAAAGCAATTGCATATGTTAGATAAGACCGGCTAAAACCCCGGTACTATCCTTAATTACAATCGAAAACAGGCTTTGTGTTAGATATCAAAACAGGACTAAGGTCGATGGCAACTCAAAGTGTGAATTGAGACCTAACACGAAGAAAATCAAGCCGTCGATTGCTTTTGGGGATGACAGATGCATTGAATAATCTAGCCAAACATGAAAATTAAACCATCGTCGGCAATAAACCCTAAAGCGAGTAAACTGCTGGCAAGGCTTAATCGAGATACCTGACAAAACTATCCAAAACATGATAATCGACGATCACATCATCGAGGCTTAACGTGTCTAAAGCGACACGCTAACCCTGACGATGCAGATCGTCGGGGACGAGTTCTTACCTCTGCTCCGAGGAAGCAAGAACTCGCTGAAGAAGACCTCTTGCGAGGGTTGGCGATGCGCCGAAAGTAGATTAAACTGGTTTTTGTGTGATTGATTGAGAGAGCCTTTACATGTACAAACTATCGGGATATTTATACCCGAGGTTACAACAGAACCCTTGTAGGGCACGATCTTATCTACAACTAACAAACAAGTCTTTGCGGCAGACTCTAGCCACAGATCAGATCTAAACTACCTAATTTACAAGATACAATTGCCTAAAACCGAGCTTTATCTCTATTTGGCAACTTCCTTGAAGCTTACTTCGAGCCCAGACCAAGCCCACATTGACACTGTCAACTCACAACCCGTATCGGCCCATGACCAAACCAAATCCGTATCGGCCGATATGCCCTTTATAGCAACACTCCCCAAGTCCGATACGGTTACTAGGTCCGATACGAAGCCTGGTCCGACTTCAACTCAACCCTTCCTTTCTGCTTCGGTTTCCTCTTTCCTTTCCAAGTCGATTACCAAAATCCGTCGTTAACACATGCCCCCCAATTCCGCTTCATTATATAATGTGGCGGAATTAGCTCCAGGGAACTCATCGACTCTTTGCCAGATCTAACCCCGAAAACCGCACAGATCCAGATTCGAACCCTTTCGCCGCCGATTCAACAAACCCCTCGTGTTCTTCAATTCCGGCGACCCCTCGGCGTCTCGTCCACATCGACCCCCTTCACAGTGACCCCCCCAACAACGATGGCCTCCGCCCCGTTCTACGCCTCCGAGATCCCTGCGGTAAGTCGATTCCTTCAAAACCCGCATTATTACCGTTTCCGCCGATTTCCCAAAGTTAGGTTTTTACTTTCTGCCAGCCTCAGGCCTTATATTCTCATCGTTGTTCTCACGATTTAGGTCTTCAAGAACCAAATCTTGATTCCTACCGACGATAAATCCCATCGCTTCCTCTTGGGCCCCATGGGCGACTGCGACCCAACCTGGCTCATCAACGCCGAAACAGACAAAATTCCTTTCAGGCAAGCCAAGCCCACTGTCTCGGCGTGGAAGCACACCTTCAGATCATGGCCATCAAAGCTAACTGGATATAGGATCTGGCACAAAAGGATCGCTGCCGTCAAACAAGTCCACTGGGATGAGATTGGAATCGGCCAATGCATAACTCTGTCCCTGGCCGATACCAAGAAGAATGAGCCATTAATGTCAGCCGCCAGCTACTTCTGGTCAAGTACCTTGAACGCCTTTATGTTCAAGCAAGGTCCGATGACCCCAACCCTCATAGATATCAAGGTACTCACAGGATTGGATATCAGCTCTGAGATCAACCCCTTCAGCCTCCTAGTAAACAGCAGTCACAAGTTGAAGACCAAGAAAATCGGAGGCTGGTCCGGATATATCTCTGAACATATGGAACAAGGATCAGTCTCAGAGCGAGAACACGTAGCTTTCCTGACATTGTGGTTGGAGAGGTTTGTCTTCTGCGGATCGACCTGCGGCCCCACTACAAACTGTCAACACTTGGCTCAAGCTTTGGTCGACAAGAGACAAATCCCCTTGGGCCGATACCTTCTAGGAGCTATATATCGGCTACTCCATGTTTCCACACAAGACTTGATGCTAAAACAGACTGTGGCTCATGGAGGACCATGGTGGTTCGTTCAACTCTGGCTAACCATATACACCAACACCATGGTTGATCGGCCACCTCTATCAGATTCTCGCTTTCCATCAAAATATGCCGATCACGAAGACCCCAGGAACAGAAGATGCATGTCCTACGGGGAAGCAGCCTCCATCTACCCCGGCGCAGATCAATCGGCCGATGACATGGCTACATGGTTCATCCGCTTCTTCACCGGCCCTCCATCAGCCAGGATGGATATGTTTGTCTATACATCGGACCGAGACTTCGAGCTTCCAGATGATCTGCAACTGAGCTTAATAAATGATGACATGGAATCAAGGGAATTATTCATGATCGGCCTTACTCCATGCCTGCTCCCAGTAGGCGTCTTTCAGGGAAGGAGTACCAGCTTGTCTTATGAGTTTTACACCCCAATGACAGCTGCTAGACAATGCGGGCTCGGACAACTTCCCATCAGCTTGTATCTTCATAAGCTCCTAGAGAGCAGAGGCACAGTCCCATCGGCCCTGATCATGAACAAAGCAATGGAAATCGAGCTCCCCAATCTTGGTGACTGCGATCGGCTGCATCTGAGTGCCTTCGTGCACATTAACTTCCAAACCTGGTGGCAAGAGTGGGCCGCTCACATCTTTCATCAATCGGCCAGGTTCTATGTGACAGAACTTATCCAAGGCATCAGCCCTCAAGTCCCGGATGAGCCGATTCCATCTATAAGCAACAGTGGACGGAAGATCTTCTACGCTCAAGCCATAGCTCCATCGGGGTCGACTGTCCTGGAATCCATCATCGGCCTCACTGCCCCAAAAGTGGCATCACTTCTCCAAGGTCCGATGCTTAAAGAAAACCCCAAGAGGAAGGCGCCGGCCAAAGGCAAATCGCAGAAAGCCAGCAAGAAGGCCAAAACAGATGACCAGGCCGATGCCGAAGAGCTAGACCCCTCCTTGGAAGAATTCCTCGAAGAACAAGTGATGGAGGAGGAGGTCGATGCAGCAGCGGCTGATACCCACGAAGAAGAAAATCCGTCAGTCGAAACCACCCAAAAGCCATCGGCCGAAACCGCTGAGATCCCACCGGCCGATGACCAAGATGATGCCCCGCAACCCAAAAGGACCAGACACGCAGTTCGCAAGGTCAATATAATCCCTTCTCTGTGTTTACATAATCCTCTCGTACTGTCATACTTTAACTTCGGCTACTTTTCAGGCTGCGGTGTCGTCTGTATTGAAGGAGAGAACTCAATCGGCCCCTTTGTCAAGATCCAAGAAAACAACTTTACAACGACGCGAACGAGCCAAGGCACGATTGAGAACCCCTTCTCCTTCTCCACCACCCTCTCCGACTGTCTCGGTAAGAGTTGATTTTTTGCATAATGCTTCTAATCACATAACCCTACTCACCAATTTCCTGCTTTTTCAGCCTAGGGCTCCATCACCTTCACCACATCGGCCAGCCCCCTCGCCTATTATGTCGACAAAGCAAAGGAAGGCCGATGTAAGCACCACCAACGCTCCAACACAGGTAACCATGATTACCCTGATCCTCTTTCTGCCGATTCCTGATTAACAAGGCTAACCTCGACCCATGTTGATATTTGCAGAACCTAGCCGATATGTTTTCCTTTGATATCGGCCAATTTCTCGATGATGAGGACAAGGAGCTGCCCAGCACAGCCAAGGTACCAATCTCTGATGATCTGAAGAATCGGCTGATCGATATTGGGAATCGGCTAGAAGCCTCGCTGGAATGTTTGGTAGAAGACTGCTCCTCCATCAGAGTCAGGGTACAAGAAATCCAAGACGAACTGCCCGAGGACCTGATGGAAATCCTTACGCCGGCCATCTTCCTGGAACAATACCGATTCAAGCTTTTCAGAGCAAAGGAAAGACTTGCAGAGCGACGACAGCGCGAACAACTAGAATCGGCCCTTTCTGCTAGCAAAGCTCAAGTGAACGCCGATAAGACCAGGCTGGACGAGCTAGCGGTAGAGCCGATTGTGCTGAAAAATAGGCTTGAAGAACTCCGTCGCCTCGAGGCAGAGCTAGAATCGAAGCTGGCCGCTACACGCCAAGAAATCCAGGAAGTCGAAGCCGGGATAGCTGCATCACCCAAGGTCATAGAAGATCAGACGGCAAAGCTCAAGGCATCGGCCAAGTACCTCGCGACCCTAAGCAAATCACTGAAACCAATCCCAGGGACGATGGCCGATGATGCCCAGGCTATCGAAGACGTTGAGCAGATCCGTCGTAAAGCCATTGCTGCTATTGCAGACTTCACAGGGTGATGTAGCACATGCTATTTCTATAATGTATAACCATACACCTTATCGGCCATGCAGCCGAATTTGTTTTGATAATTCCAGCCTAATTTATTGATTCTGAAACCCTCTCACCCTTTATCGGCCGTGCAGCCGAATTTGTTTTGAAAATTCCAGACATATATATCTTTAACATGAACAATCCCATTATAAGCAATCTGATCAGCCAGAGAGCCGAAGTCAATCGCCAAACTGAA